>PVJH01006604.1:0-100406 GCA_004026705.1 Nesogale talazaci
GGACACTAGTAATTATTTTTATATATTTATATATTGAGAAAGGTATATAAGACAAAAAGAGAAAAAGTTAACTATAAGACAATACAGATTGCTCAGTGCAACTCACTGGAGTCCTCTGTAGAGCAATCCAGGTTATCTGGTTACAGTCACCAACTGTCAGCAACTGTCAGCAACTGTCAGCCAGATAAGAGAGCCCAACTAGATTTCGGACATCTTAAGTTCAAGCTGTCTGTTAACATCTAAGCAGAAATGTAAACAGGCCATTGAATACAGGCTGTTAAAATTCAAGGGTGCAGTTTTCTACAGTTTGGTACTCCATAAATATCTGTTTAAAAAAAGTTGGGGGCTGAGCTCCGGTGGCGTAAGTGGTTGAGTGCGGGACTGCGGCCCATGGGCTTAGTGGTTCAAATCCAGCGGCGGCTCTCAGGAGTGGCACTGGGTGGCCACCACAACCACCAGAGGGCAGTGAGGCCCACCAAAACAAAATAAAACAAAATGATTGGATGATTGATCAGCTTCCAGCAACCTCTATTTATCACTAATCTCCATGGTTTAGAGACACCACTCTAAAGGGTGGCATCAAAGTTTACTCCAGAGCAAGGATCCATCAACATGCCATGGTGGTCTTGCTAATTCTCTCACTTAGTAGAAGCTCTATCAGAAATTCTTACCGGGTTGCTATTACTTGGTGCCCTTCAAATTGTTATTGATTTAATCCCAGAGATTCTGACTCAATTAATCTGGGGTTGGGCCTGTAAAATGGTACTAAAAAATCCTCCGGCTACTCTAACGCACATCCAGAGATTGAGAACTATTTTTTTCTACTCCTTGGTCCTGTCTTAACTGACTACTTGGATTCAATTCTTTGCTTCCTGAGAGTTAAAAAGAGTCAATTCTTTCATTGAAATTTGTGGCGAATTTTGAGTGTACCTTAAAGCCTTGGTCAAAGATGTTTTGGGGAAAAAATTACACCACATAGGAAAAGAAAAGCCCTATGCAAGGGGGTTTTGGTGTAGTATTATATTTAATAAGAAGAACTTAGAAACAACCATACGGAATGGTATAAAGCCAGTATAAATAATTTTATAGCCGGCATAGTAATTTGGAAAAATGCTTATGAGAGAAGGTTAAGTTAAAAAAACAGAATACCAATTTGTGCCTACATTATGAGTGCAGTTATGTAAAATTATGCCTGGATGTAAATAAAGGCTGTAGGGGAACAAAGGAAAATGAAAGAAGTTGATACGTTAGTTTAATAGGAATAGTGGATAATATTTCTTCCCTTTTAAATGATTTCTTTATGGATAATTTTTCTTCCCTTTAAAATGATTTCTTTTTGCTTGTTAGGCTGTTGGTGCGGTAACATAAATAAACAAATGGAGATATTCCTCCAAACTCATAGTCAACTTCTCTGTCTCTCCAGGGAGTGTCCTCAGTCTTTCTTATCCTCTCCATCTCTGCGACACTGTAATCAACTGCTGGGCTTTGGGTGAGCCTCTTGGACTCCTTGACCACTGGTGTACACCAACGCTTTCAGCTATTGAGTTGGAACCGGGCAGAAGAGTACAGAATGATTTCTGTAGGGAAGGTCACTGTAAAGAGAGAGGGGTTGACATGCTTATGTAAGCAAGCATTGCAACAATTCTATGGCAGTGTCATACACAGGATAATAGGGGTATGAGAAAAGTTCTGTGTAAACTCAGGTGATTCTTTATTATTAATATTTAAAGGTTTCATAGGAAAAAAAGACACCAAACAAAACATTCAGGACTGTGTGAAAAATACAACTCCGGCTTTGTACAGGTCAGTATTTACCTCTGGCAGGACTCGCTCCCATCAGGCGCAGCAGCTGCACTTCTCTGATGCCCCTTTGCAGAGGCAGCCCTCGCACACTTGGCACAGCCGGCTGGGCAGCAGGAGCAGCAGCTGACAGAGGGCATCAGCTGGACCCCGAAGACCAAGGTCTCTACAGAAAACACTGTATAGCAGGTCAGAGAAACTGCGCCAGGAGCAGAGTCTGGGCAGGAAATGCTTCTGTCCTGCATGGATTGGCCAAGGAGAAAGCACCAAGAGGAGGTTCTGGCTGCAGCATGGCGCTTCCCAGTTGAACTTTGCATCTCGGTTGCCTCCTTCCAGCAACTCAGGTGATTTTTCTCCCAAGAGACTCATAAGGTCGGAAAGGTGATGTGACATGTGATCTTGGTCTTGAAGGATAAGTATGAATTCATTGGGTGGAGAGGGGGTGAGGTGGGATGAGGTGGAGAGGTACAGGCAATCCAAACAGAATGTGTAAGGACAACACATCATAAAGGCACGAGGTGTTCAGGAAATAGGTTTGAATGGAGTATACCCATCCATTCACTCATCCATCTGTTCAACAAACAATTATTGAGTGCCTATAATGGACTAGACATTTGGGTTAGATATTAGGGAGATCAAAGATGGTCAAACTTTGCCTCTGCTTTGAATACTGGTGATGATGATGGCACATATTTCATTAGTGCTTGCTCTATGTTTTATACACAATAACTCATGCATTCTCCCTAAAAGCCTTATAAAAAAGACAATTATCGTTCCCATTTTACAAATGATGACATTGAAGCTTAGAGAGATTCAAAGATCTGTCCCTGGTCATATATTTATGATGCATTGCAGTCCTGGAACTCCAAGTCTAAGGGAGGAGACAAAGAAATACATGATTACAAAGCTGGGTGAAAAGTCTAGGATAAGAGACCTATGCTCAGTCAAGGTAGACCTCTGGGAGAAGGTGACTGAAGATGAGCCTTGGAGAATGAGTACACCATAGACAAGAAACGTGGTGGGGTCTGTAAAGTGGGAGTGCAGAGGAGGCTGTATGCAGTGATGATGCATCCGGAAGGTGGAAAGGTTGATTGGGCCCAGGTTATGAAAAGCCTTGCATATCCTACTGGGGAGTTGAGACTTTATTCGTTAAGCAATGATGAACGAACAAGCCCTTTTTAGTCTGTTTCTAATCAAGAGGCTGAGTCACTTGGGCAATGATTCAGCTACCCCAACCATGAACTCTTGGTGACTTGCATAATGAGGAGGAGAATGGCATGGGTAATCTAAATATAATGGACAACTGGAAGGAACTCCAGCCTGTTGGTTTGCTTCAGTCTTACTGTAGACTCTTCACTCCGCTTGGTTTTCAATCTGATTTGTCTTGGGGAATATTTTGTGGCCATCATGCCAGAAGCTCAGGGAGCTAAAAAAAAAAAAAAAACCCCGCTTCTTCTGGCTAATGCTCTTTTACCATAGAGAGAAATGAAGTCTTGATACATGCCACAACATGGGGGAGCCTTGAAAAAGTTATAGCTCCTGAAATAAGCCAGTCACAAAAGGAAAACAGACTGCATTAATTCCTTAGTACGGATTATCAAAGACAGGTACACATCCGGAGATCAGAGTGTGACTCCTTTGTGAAATGTGGACTATATATCACCCACTAACATTTTCAACCTCTCGGGTTCCACGGGAAGCTGCTATTCGGTTGTAATAGGTGCTGCTGTGGGAGGGGAAGGTGAATCTGAAGACATAGAACTCACTCACCCCACCAGTTTTACCTCCTGAGTCTATTTGGGACCTATGTCCCACATAATGGTATCAAATGCCATTTTGTTTCAAAACATTTCCCTTTTTGTTTAAGCAGGCCTTCTATTGCTGAGAGGAGCCTGCGAGGCACAGTTGGACTACTTACTACACTGCCATCGTTCAAAACCACCACCCACTCGGTGGGAGAAAGGTAGGACTTTTTATTCCCGTGAAGAGTTACTTACAGTCTTGGGAACACACAGGGTTAGTTCTACTCTGTCCTAAGTGGTCACTGTGAGTTGGCTTCGACTCGTTGGCACGGTGTTTGCTGTTGGCCTATGACTAAATACATAGGGCATCAGCAAAAATCTGAAGCAGAAGGAATTTGGCCATGAAAGAGTTGATGTGGTTGCTAGGGGCATGAGAGAGAGGAGTACGGGGAGCATTTCATTTATGGCGATGAAAACATTGGCAAAGCTTACCGGTGATAGTGGCGCACCATGGACATACTTGGTTTCTATGACTTGCTCATGGGAAAAATGCCGAATTGGCAAATGATGGTTTATCTAAAATTTTACAGCTGCAAAAAATGCAAGTCGATTTCAGATATGGTAATACTTTTCTCCATGGGTCTCTAAGATATTCAGGAGAGTTGGGAAGGTGGCAGCAGGTACACCATCCCTCCCACCTCTGGGACTGTGGGGATGGCTGGAGCTAAGAGAGGCTTGTAAAGCTCAGAAAAATCTGGCTTTAGATTAATGCTATAAGCAGTATGGAGCAGGGAATTGGAAAAGCAATAAAAAGTCTGACCAACACAGGAAATGTTACCCCTGAAGCCCACATGCCAGTGAGAGGGCGTTTTGTGTGTGTGTGTGTGTTCTACTTTTTATAGCTGCCATCCAGGAACATTCTGTGAATTGAATCCAGGGAAACATCAAGTTGATGTTCATGTGGCTTCAAGAAGAGGGGTTTTGACCCTTCTTGGAGAGAGCTTTCAGAGGCCTAGAGCACGTGACTTTTTAGAGGGCCTAATAAAGGAAGGGAAGATATTTGTTGCACTGGGAAAGAACCCTCTAAAGAACCGTAGAAACCTGCACACTCCATGCCAGCTTCTCTGCTTTCTGCACATCCTGAGTCAGAGAACAGCATGCTGGAGGTCAAGTACCAGTTCGGCCACGGACTGGAGCAAGTCAAGGCTCCTCGCTTCATAAGTCTCCTCCACTGTGAAATGAGAGGGTTTGACTAAATGATATATGAACTTCCCCCAGCCTCCCCAATCTCTCACTAGTGGGTGTTGTTTTATGGACAGAGAAATCAAAGACTGCTGACAACCGTGGCTTTGAAAATGTACATCTATTTCAAACACAGACAGTTTCAGAGAACTTGTGAGTATTAAAGGTAAAAACGATCTTCTCTTTGTGTAAGCAACAGGGGTGCATTGTTTAAATAATAATAATAATAATAATAATAATAATAATAATAATAATAATAATAAAACCAAGATACTCCAGTCTGATTTTTATTCTCACCAAGGACTGACAGCTCTAAGCAAGGTCAGGGATAAAGACTTTCTCATGTGGGTGGCCTATCCCCATCACCTCTTCTTTTGGAAACCACAATAGAACTCACATTTTATTCAATCACTTCTCCATTCATCTGATTATACAGGGAGAAGCTCTCTAAGATTACATTCCAGACTGGTGAGGCAAGAACGAAGATGAATCATTTTGAATCACTTTTTTTTTTAAGTCAGGATTGAGTAGTGCAGCAGTGGACTGAAGTCCACTCAAAGCATCAGGGGCAGTAGAAATGGAGAGATCAGAATATGGAGCCAGGTGTGGGCTGGGTATGGCAAGGTTGGAAGGTCAAGGTTTAAGAAGCTGATCCTGAGCACACTGTCCAGGGTGGAGGCAGCTCTGTCAGGACCCAGGTCTGGCTGCTCACGTGGAGCTGAGAACAGACTGGACCTATAGTTTAGTTTAGATTAATCAGTTCCAGGGGACACACCTCAGACAGATAGCTTAGAAATCTGACTTTATGTTCCTTGAATCGCCATGCTTTTCCTTGAATGAGTTTTTTCTCCACCCTTTCATGGTGTCTGAAGTAGGAAGGGATTTTACCCTTCCATATTGAGGACTTCCATATTGAGCCTGGTGCTTGCTCTCTTCTGGCTTGGTCTCCTTGTTATCCAGCTTTGTCAGTCTGGGTAGACAGGAGAAACAAATTCACAAGCATGCATATGTGTATAAGAAAGAATTTTATATATAAAAACATTGAATAGTGAGAAAGCATCCCAGTCCAGATCAAGTCCATAAACCCTTACGTCTGATACCAATCTTTAAAATTCTCCTCAGATTCATGGAACACATGCAATAACACCAAATACAGGAAGATCCCAGGCCAGTGGGTGCAAAGTCTTGTGGATCCAGTGGCATCTCAGTGTTGGTGTGGATCTCCATGTGGCTCTTCCAATTCCCAGGTTATGGGGTCTATCAGCATACGCATCATTACGCGTCTCTCAGGGAGTGAGTAGGGAGAGAGAATGTCTCCCACTTCCAAGGAGGAAATCCAGGAGTTCCCAGAATCCTGAGAAGAAGGCCATGTTCACGTAGAGGCCTCATTAACTATGACCTGATTGACAGGCTAGACTCCACCCCTTTGCACTTAATCCTCAAATTGACAAACGGCTATCGAAGTACCACACCAGCCTTCTGTCCTTTGTCTGGGGGCTGCATGGACTACTCAACAGAGTCATATGAGTATGGTAGTGGTAGATGGTGACTAGGGGTGTAGAGCCTCATGGTAGACATTCCGGTCAAGTTAAAAAGCATATTTTGCAAAGTGAGAGCCTGACTCTGAGAAATTGGATTAACAATCAAACTAAACCAGACCAACATAATCCAACCCAAACACAATCCAATGATGAGGGTTGAGTTCTGGCTTCTGACAGACGAAATGTTTGCTAAATGTGTCTTCTAGTCACACCAAAAACCCATCTCCCTTTGCACATTTAATTCCCAATTGATAACCCAGGATACTTTATTTGGGTAGGAAAAGAAAAGGAAGAGGCTGGTTCCACCAGAGTCTACCTTAGTTTCAGTGGAATCATCACAGTGGGTTGTGTTTGTAAGAGCTTTCTCTATTCAGTTCAGGCTTTTGCTTGAGGCCTCTGTGGTCCCTGTTCTCTCTCGACCTAGTGGAGAAATTTTCTGTGTAGACCAAAGGCCTCTCTTAGCCTGACAGAAATTCTTGGCTTTCCCCCGAGAGTCTGGGATGTTGTCCAGTCTGGGATGTTGTTCTGGTTCACTGGCCCTTGTGTTTCTGGAGTTGTCCTGTGTTTTTTGTTGAATTTCTTTGCATAGGTTCGTACATGGCAATCATCACCCTACAAAAGGTCCTCAATTATCAACATAAAATAATTTCAAACCAATATATTGACAGTTTCATTGGAGCATATCAAACTTATTTTAAACAATTTACTCTGGTGAAATAAATAACAAAGCACTCACCATTTCAATCATTTCATTACATTCACTGTGTTATATAACTATCGTCACTCTTTGTTTTTTCACCACCCTTAACAAAAACTCAATATCCACTAAGCAATACCTCCTTATCACCCCCTCCCACACATTCCTGGTAACACTAACAAATGTTCGTCTCTGTTCTGGATAGTTCATATAAGTGGGATCATGTAGTACTTTAATATGTGTCCTTTTGCTTCTGAGTTATTTCACTCAGCATAATGATTTCAAGGTTCATCCTTTTGACAGCAATTACTAATACAGATATTTTTAGCTGATAACACCACACAATATTATAACGCTCCCTTGAGCTGCTCAAACTCGTTTCAGTTTGAGTAGATTACCTATTGTGTACAGACAGCGCTTTTCTCACAATGGAAATCAAAGGAGGATGTCCCTCCCAGTCCAAGGGTCATAGAAAACTTAGTTCAGCCCATCAGACACCCTCTTTTCACATTTTGAAATTTCCTGAAGCAGTGTCAACCTGTAGGAATAGCTCAGGCATTGTTAGCAGCACAGAGTCATTGCTATTTGAATAGTAAAGGTACTCAGCCGAGCTAGGGTGGAAGATCCCGTAGAAGTGGCCAGTGGTAGCAGAGACATTGCCCTACCCAGATTGGCTCTGAGGTGTGGTCTTGATGGTTTCTATTGTCCTGGGGTATGGTGTATTTGTTTGTAAGCTCATCCTCCAATCTTCTGTTGATTCTGTGGTCTGTCTGCTCTTTCCCACAGAGGTGACCTTTCTCTAAAAGTCTAAAGCAGTACTTTGAGCATTTGATGGTTGTCTTACAGCTTCAAATGGTCACTCATAACGCATTAATTTGAATTTCTGTTGTGACTTACACCCTCTTCTTCCTCAGGCCACGTAGTGGAACCAAACCAATACTTACTGCCATGGAGTCGCTGTTGACTGATAGTGATCCTACAGGAGAGGATAGAGTTACCCCTGTAAGTTTCTGAGACTGTAACTCTTTGTGGGAGTGGAGAGATATCCTTTTTACCAGAGGAGGGGGCTGGTGGTTCTGAACAGCCAACGTTGTGGCTCACAACCCAACTTGTAACCACTATGAGACCAGGACTCAGAAGATGAGCAGAAGTACAAAAATAGAATCACAGGAGCAAGTTCCATTGCTAACTGCCGTAGGAGGTTCACTCCTTTCTGCCAATTGCCTCCACAGCATTCCTGACTTCATAGCACTTAGTCCTGGAATCCTTTCTTTGCTTATTCTAGAGGTTTCTGTATACTATGCCCTTGCAAGTCTTTCCTTCTTACAGGACCCATATGTCTCCGAGTTTCTTGGCTTGCTTGACTCGTATGGACCAATCTACTTTTGAGGCTGCCTCTTCTCTTCGATGACATCTATCCACATATCTAGGAGCCCTGGTGGTGTAGTGATTTCAGGTAGGACTGTTCACAGCAAGGTCAGCAGTTTGAAACCACCTGTGCTGTGTGTGAGAAAGATGGGGCTCTCTATTCCAGTAAGAGGGGGCTTTCTCCTCTGGTAGAGTTCTAGTCTTGGAAACCCACCAGGGCAGTTCTACCTTGCCTTATAGGGCTACAATGAGTCAAAATGGACTCCATAGCAGTGAGTTTTGCGGTTTTTTAAATCCACCTCTCTCTTTGAATTGTTATTTGTGATATAATATGGGTCCCAGAGATAGTTCTGTGTGTCAGTGGTGGTCCCTTCGCAGATGTCACAAACATATCACCATCCCCTCCTTCTTCTCCTTCTGTTATTCCAGTTCAGCCCATTCCCGGAGAAATGATTTTTTGTGATCTTATCACAGGTCATGGCCAACAAGCTCTGACTTAGGACAGGGGAGAGAGAATGCTGGGAGAGAAGGGAAGGGGATCTGTCGCCAGCCCTGTGTGCTGTGCGGTAGAGGAGCAGACAGACCCCACTGTGAATGGTGGGAGAAAAGCCAACGCAGGAGGTAGAACACAACACTGACCTGTACATGGAGGACAGTGGTCCCAGAAACGTTTTGCCTCAGACCGGAGTGGTGAGAACAGGGCCAGTGAACCAGTCTTATATCATTTCCAGGAACCTAGATGTGGGGAATGATCAGGATCTAGGGAGGCAAACAGAGACACAGTGTCCAGACTGTCAAATTCGGAATATAAGAATATAGACATGACTAGCTTCTCTTGGGGGTGAGTGGTATGACAGAAAACTAGGATAAATGGGCAGAAGAATATTTTCTCAAATCATATTTGTCTGATAGGCATTTCTGATCTAATTACTCCATGGTCAAAGTTCGGAAATTACCCAAACCAAACTCACTGCCATCAGTCAGATTCTGACCCTGGCTTCCCTAAGGTCTACCTTAACATCTCTATGGCAGCAGAAAGCCTCATCTTTCTCCCACAGAACTGGGCCCCCCGGGTGTCAATGTTTGGGTACTGCGTCATTCTAAGTCTCCTGCTGAGTGTTCATGATCCATATTCTACAGGCAGGCCATGTTTTGTCAGGCTTTGGTGTATTGTGTTCCACAGAGAGTTCAGTTTTACAAATGGGAAGTTTGTGGCAACTCTCTGTGGAGCGCCCACATCTTGTGGCACCGTTTTTAAATTCCCCAGCAGCACGTGTTCACTTCATGTATCTCAGTCCCATTGTGGTCATTCTCACAGTATTTCAAACATATTTTGACAATGGTGTTGCACACCAAATAGATGACCATATAGGCACACCTAACTTTTATATGTACAGGGTACCAAATGATTCTTGTGAGTTTCTTAATGGTGATAATCACTTCATTGCTATGGTTTGGAACTGATGCTACACTATCTCTGAAATAGCCTTACATGTTGTCGGTGCTGAGAAGTCCTGTCATGACAGATAAAATGGCATCAAACTTATTTAGGAGGGAAATAAGCAAGATTATTTAGGCAGAAGACATTTTCTTCTCTTTTCCTTTTATTACTTTTCTCAACTTTATAAGCAGTTCAAGTGACCACCAGATAGTTTGTAAAATTGTGTCTTAAAAATGATTATTATTATGAATTTATAAGAAAGTATAAAAGATACATATATGTTGCTTAAAAATATTAGTAAGCCAGTAGCTTAAGCATTAACAATCCTTTTGAAACTCCTTCTGTGTCTACCTGGTTCACATTCCTTCCCCTTTACGTGTATTCCAAAGCAATATTTTGCTCAATTTCACCTCATTGACAATCTTGTTTCATTTGTATGCCTTCTATTTGACCCTCTTTATAAGGAAAGCATAACTTATATATATGCAAACCTCATATACCGAAGTGCTTAATAATTACCTCATACAAGTAACCGATAAGTATTTAAATATCTAACTTTCTCTTAATACTGCTCCCCCCACACCATTTAAACAGTTTGCTCATGTGAATCAGCGTACAAATGAGACCCATACATCATCACTAATTGAAATGTCTTTAAGTTCCTTGTAATCTATGCTTTCTTCTTCATCTTTCTCTCTCCCCAGAAAATTTATATTTTTAAGAAGCTAGATTGTTGTTCCATATCATTTGCTACCACAAGCTGTATTTGATAATTGTATCCCCACAGTACAGAATGTATCTTTTTCTTTGTCCTGGTGTTTGCAGGAAATTGGAAGATGGATACAGAGACTTGATCAGATTTAGGTTTAATTTTATGAATCTCTTAAATGAATGTATATTGTTCAAATGTTGGGAACAATGTAGCTATTATTATATCAGACATACAGATTGGTGTTGCTTGATGGGTTTTTATCAATTCCTGAGAGAAATACAATAAATGACAAAAATGGGTGCCTGGCCATGTCTCATAGCGACCACGTAGGTCAGGGTAGAACTGCCCCTGTGGGTTTCTGAGACGGTAATTCTTCTTCTTCTTTAAAAAAATCATTTTATTGGAGGCTCATTTAACTCTTATCTCAATGTATACATGCATCCATCATGTCAAGCACATTTGTACATCTGTTGTCACCATCATTCTCAAAACATTTTCTTTTCACTTGAGCCCTTGGTATCGGCTGTGCATTTACACCCCCCCTCCACCCTCCCTCCCAAACCCTTGATAATATATAAATTATTATCATCGTGTCATGTCATGTCTTACACTGTCTGATGTCTCCCTTTGCCCACTTTTCTGGTGTCCATCCCCCAGGGAAGGGGTTATATGTAGATCATTGTCATCAGTTCCCCATGGTGATCACCTTCCCCATCCCCTCCTGGTATCACTACTTACATTATCTGTCCTGAATTTCCTGTGTTTCCAGCTCTGATCTGTACCAGTGTACTTCCTCTGTTCTAGCCGGATTTGTAAGATAGAATTGGGATCATAATAGTGGGGGTGGGAAGGAAGCATTAAAGAAATAGAGGAAAGTGACATGTTTCAGCATTGCTATACTGCACACTGACTGTCTCGTCTCCTCACCCCAACCCTTCTGTAAGGGGATGTCCAGCTGCCTGCAAATGGGCTTTGGGTCTCCATTCCACGTGCCCCCTCATTCACAGTGATATGGTTTTTTTGTTTGTATCTTTAATGCCTGGTACCTCATCCCATTGAGATCTCATAATCACACAGGCTGGTGTGCTTCTTCCATGTGGGCTTTGTTGCTTCTCAGCTAAATGTCCACTTCTTTATCTTCAAGCTTTTAAGACACCAGATGCTATATCTTTTGATAGCAAGGCACCATCAGCTTTCATCACCACTTTTACTTAGGCACCCACTTTGTCTTCAGTAATAGTGTCAGGAAGATGAGCATCTTGGGAATGCCAGTTTAATAGAACAAAGTGTTCTTGCATCGAGAGAGTAGTTGAGTAGAGGCCCAATGTCCATCTTCTACATTAATACTAAACATGTAAATATATGCACATAGATCTATTTCTCCATTATCATGTATAAATATATTTACTTATGTACATGTCTGAAATTAGACTTCTATAAGTGACCTTTCCTTCCTAGTTCTTTCCTGGATTTACTTTTACTTTTTTTTTTGTCCCACTATCATGTTCAACCTTCATTTAGGTTTCAGTAATGCCTCTTGGTTATACTGCCCTTGATCAAGCCCTACCAGGCCTCCTACCCACTCCTTACCATCGATTTAAGATCACTTGTTTTCTTGTCCCTGGGCTTGTTAACACCTACATCTTTTCCCAGCCTCCATCTCTTCCATGTTGCCCCAGAACTGTTGATCCTGTTGTTTTCTCATTCATATTGTTTGTCTGCCTATCTTATCTAGATAGACCTGTAGAGATAATAATATGCACAAAAAAATAAGAGGGCAAAGCAAAGCAACAAGGTAAAACAAAACAACAAAATAACCAAGGACTTCCTCCACTCCCCCACCCCCTCAAAAAACCTCCTCTATTAACAGTTCAAGGTCTGTTTGTTGACTTTTATGAATGTTTTCCAGTCAAATCTGATGGGGGTCAAGTCTATTTTTGGAATCACCTGGGAACTTGATGTTTCCCTTGCTGTTCTGTTGCACACCCTTAGTGTTTCCTCTCAGTGTGGTGGGGTCAAATTTGGCACCATCCCCTCACTGTGTCTCCAGCCTTGTCCACTCAAAGCACTATGGGTCAGGGAGGGACATCATGAGACTGTACTTCTTTAAGGGAGTAGAAAGCGCCGTCTTTCTTCCGAGAAGCTGCGGATGGGTATGAACTGCAGACGGGGTGGTTAGCAGCCCCAACACATGATCATGACATCACCAGGCTGGTGGAAACTATTGCAACTCTAGGCTTGATTTTTTTTTCTTCTCTTTCAACTGAGCATGCAGTTCCTTTTGGCTTTCTAACTCCAGGTCACCATACATTTTATTATATTACTACACTCTGTCTTCTTGGGTACCTGTTTAACGTTTTCTATACAGCTCTTTAACTCCATAATTTCTTCCATTATCTTTAGCTCTTCTGTGTTCATGAACATGTTTTAAAGTCACTTCTAACATCTATTTTGAAGAGAGTTCTTTTCTTTTTTCTCTTCCATCATTTTCTTAACCTTTAAACCTAGCTCATGTGCTACAAATGCATTGAAGTCAGTTTTAATGTGACCTTTCCTCCTTTTGTATCCACTCAGACCAGTGTTTGCATCTGATGGGAAGGAAAACTGAAGAATTCCTTTTTATCTTTTGTGTTACATTTTTAGCACGTACAAGTTTAATTTGTTATACTTCCCAGGTAAATGAGACATTGTATTATTACAGAGTGACACACTCATCTTCTGTGTCTTTATTCAATAGAATATAGTTGAATTTCTAAACTGTTCAATAGTCTTTGTTTAATCATTTACATTTACTTTGATTAGTGAAAAATTTGAATTTATTTTCTCCATTTGTTGGTTTTGTATTTGTTCAGCTTTTATTTCTTCATAAGATTATGTTAATTCATTTCTAGGTGTAGTTTGTTAGACGTTTTTATCTTGAATCAGTGTTGTCTTTTTCAAATATTTTTTGAGTCTACTGAGATAATTCTATTGCATTTCCTCATTAATCTGTGATACAGTGAATTTCTTTTCTGTTAAACTAGCCTTGAATTCATGAGGCAAATTGAACATACTCATGAATGTTAAAAATATATGCAAACAGTCCTTATCCTATATGGTAGCAGGGAAATATCAACATGACCATATGCTTGCATAAATTCTAGCTCCAATTTAAGAAAAATTAGTTCTTACAACATGGCCCTGCTACATACTCACTTTCAAGAAATGATCACCAAAGATTAAGCGTGCTACACAAAGTGTGTTGAAAAAAAATGGTGCCTAGCTATCAACTGGAATAGTGTCTTTCGTCCTAAAGACTTGTATTCAAACAAGCAGCCCTCTAAGCAAGGAATCAACTAAGTTCACATGGAAGAAGCACACCAGTTTGTGTGTTTCAGATATGATAATTACAAAATTCAATTATGAGGATGAGGAAAGCATCAGAGCAAAAATTATGAGCACCCAGTTTGTCATGGGCTATGGGAGATGGTGGGACCCCCAAACCCATCTGCAGTGGATCTAGTCAGGCTAACTCACTTTAACACAGGCAAGAGTCTCGAGCTTGAGACTATTGTAATCTTGATTATGCTGGATTGACTTTGATACTTGGCCAGCTGACCACTCTATAGATGAAATCTGAACATGTTCTGGGTGCAAGTATTTCTTACTGGTTCCATGATAGAAATTTCTTCCCTGGCTTTTTGAATGTAGTTGACAGTCTGTCCCTTCTTACATATTATTCGTGTCATTGTCTGCACACGCTTATGATTTCCATAGTACCATATTAGCACAATTTTTAATAAATTGTTTTCTGATGGGTCTCCCAGGTATGAAACACAGGAGGGGTAGATGCATAATGAGAATAACTGATACAAGGAGTTATAGGGAATGCAGGGTGGGGGGATGGATGATGGGAAGGAAAAGGACATCTCAGAAGTAAATGGTGAAGATGGGGGGGGGGGAAGGGAGCACTAGAAGGGACTGTGATTGCATAACTCATCTTGGAAGCAATTTAACCACAGGATGGAGAATATTCTAAAAAATGATGTGGGGGTGATTGTACAATTCTTCTTCATATGATTGAATGATTGAATTACATGATATGTAAATTACTTGCCAATAAAACCGTTGGATATAAAAAGAGGTTAATATAAAACATGACCTTATAACCTGAAGCCATGTAATGTAATATTAACAATCAATGGAAAAAGTTTCAATGTCATGATGATTTTAAAATATTTTGGCCAAAATAAAGTGAATGAAGGGAGTGTAAGATATCACAAAATAATAGTAATTTATAAATTATCACATGTTCATGAGGGAAGGAGGGGCAGTGAGGAAGGGGGAAAATGAGAAACAAGGGCTCATGTAGGAAGCAAATGTTTTGAGAATGACGATGGCAACAAATGTACAAATGTGCTTGAGCCAATGTATGTATGTATCGATTTTGATAAGTGTTGTAGAAGCCCCCAATAAAATGATTTTAAATGTCAATTTACATCAAAATTGAGATAATATTGTTTAAATGTTTCATAATAATGATTTGATAAAATGATGCAATATTGACTTTCTCATCAAGAGAGAATACAAAGAAACCCTATGATTTATTATTTTCCCACAGAATTTTAAATGAAACTACCTACTATCAAGGAAAAATCTCTTTAGTATGTGCTCAGTTGTTGTCAGATGCCATTAAGTCAGTCCAGACCCATCACAACCCTATGTACGACAGAATGAAACACTGCCTGATTCCCTGACAGCCTCACAATTGTTCCTATGCTTGAGCTCATTGTTTCAGCCCCTGTGCCAACCCAGCTCGTTGAGAGTCCTTTCTTTTTGTGTGTGCTCCTCTATTTTATCAAGAATGTTGTCCTTGTCCAGGGACTGGTCTTTCTTGACAATATGTCCAAAGTATGTAATACTAAGGTTGCCACCTTTATCTTTAAGGAACACTATGCTCGTACTTCTTCCCTGACAGATCACTTTATCCTATTAACAGTCCATGATACTTTCAAAACTCTTCCTCAGTACCACTGTTGACCTGCATAGATTTTCCCACAGTCTTCCTTATCCCATGTCCAACTTTCACACACGTGGAGAATATCATGGCTTGAGTCAGGAACCTATTGCTTTTCAACACTCTAAAGAGTCTTCAAAGTCACACCCTCACTCTTCAGTACTCTAAAGAGGTCTTGTACAGCAGATTGATTCAATGCACCATGTCCTTCGATCTCTCGACTTCTGCTTCTGTGTTCATTGATTGTGGATCCAAGCAACACAAAATTCTTGTCAACGTCAACATTTTCTCCATTTATCATTATGTAGTTTATTGGACCAGTAGTGAGGATTTTTGTCTTCTTGTCATTAAGTCCTAATCCATACTGGAGACTGCAATCCTTGATCTTCATCAGCCAGTCTGTCTTCATGTTCTCCTTACTTTCGGTAAGCAAGGATGTGTCATCTGCATGTCACGAGTTGTCAACAAACGCTAATCCTCTAATCCTGATGCTATGATGTTCTACATACAACCGGTTTCTTTTATTTTTTTGCTCAGTATGTAGTTTGAACAAGTATGGTGAGAAGATCCAACTCGGACACTCACCTTTCTGCTTTTAAACCATGCATCATTCCCTTGTTCTGTTCATAGAACTGCCTGTGACCCACATACAAGTTCTGAATGAGTATGATGAAGTATTCTGGGATTCCTATTCTTCCACAGGTTTATTATAGTCCACACAGTCAAATGCTTTTGCATAGTCAGAAAACTCAAGTGAACATCTTTCTGATATTCTCTGTTTTTAGCCAAGATGTATAGAGAAATAAAATAATAATAATAATATAATACTTATTTAGTACAATGTAAATTTAAAACTTTAGAAACATTGCAAATTAAGCTGTCTTATTTATTGAAAACTTATCAAAAGTTGCTTGGATAATACTTGCCTTCTTGTCACATAACTTGCAATAGTTAATTTTTTTGTGTGTTGGCAAATTGTCAAATTTTTTAAAACTTTGTGTCAATTTCCGACATTTCATCATTTATGCTTCTTAAACCAAATTCCCTACCATCAAGCAAATTTCAACTCATAGTGATCCTATAAAACACAAGGGAACTGCCCCTTGGGTTTCTCAGACTGAAATCTTTACAGGAGTAGAAAGCCTCATCTTTCTTCTGAGGGGCTGGCTGGTCGTTTCAATCCACTGACCTAACAACAGCCCAAGAGTAATAGCCCTAATCCCAATTTACCAGGACCCCCTTCTTTTGTACTTACAGGGCTGTAAACTGTCTGGGAGAGATCTTTTAATGTGAAGTGTTTTTATTTGTTTCTTTTTTTGAATTTTTGTCACTATCACTGTTGTTGGAACCTCTTCATTATTTTCATCACAACTATTTTCCCATTTATGCCAATAAGTTCTTTGGAATGTGTATCAAAAGTTTCTTGAAGGTAGCCGTGTCAATATTCTCACATCCAGCTATTTCTTCTATAATTCGACTTCAGCATTACCATTTTTTATTTTTTGCTACATTTTGTCCCTGTTGGCCAATCGCCTCTTTTGATTATCCATTAGAAAAATATGTCACCTGGGTTTGCCACATAAAGATAATCAGGTAGTACAACCGCATACTTTTCTGTGTGTCAACTGATTGTGCAGCACCAATCACTGAAAGAATTTGAAAGGAATGTTATAATTGGCTACCAATCAGGACACGCATCTGCTATTTACATAGTGGTTTGTGAACTGAATAGCTAACAACGAAGTTTGCACTGTATGTAATTACTCACAGATACTATATTATGGGAATAGAAATTTGAACCCTGCTATTTAAACTGTAGCGACAGAAGTGTCTGTCTTTCTGATTGGTGCAGCATGAAAACTGGGTACATGGTTTTGAATTGCATCTGCTAATACACTGTGTAGGGGTTTTGCATCTGTGTTTGTAGTAAGAATGATTTATGATTTTCCTTTTAAATATCTGTGTTTTGGCATCAAGGTCACACTGCCTCATACAATGAGTTGGAAGTTATGTCCTCTTTTTTCTGTGCAAAAGTTTGTGAAAGATTGGAACTATTTCTCCCTTCTGCTGTGTGCAACTAACTCATCAGTGAAGTCATCTAGGACAGGAGTGCTCTCTGTGGGATGCTTGTGCACTAGCAATTCTGTTCCGTTAGTAGTAGTCAAACAATTTGAATTTTCTCTCTCTCTTTGAGACATTTTTTGATAAATTTTATTTCTCTAGGAATTTGTCCAGGTTATCACAAATACATTGGCCTAGAATTATTCATAATATCTTTTTTGAAGTTTTTTTTTGACATTTTTCTTTCTCTGCCTTCATCTGTCTTTGCTGACTTCTCCTTCATCTGGGCTAATACAGGATTTTAGCCAATATTTTACCTTTTATTCTCCTCCTGCCTCTGATAACCAGTCAAAGAATGTTTCTTTTGGTGTGAAAGCTTTTCTTGAGTTTTTACAATAGTGGTCTCATATACTATTTGTTCCTTCATGATTGACTAGTTTCCCTCAACATCATATCCTCCAAGGTTGTCCATGTTATGAGATGTTGCATGGACTCATTGTTGTTTTTTAATGGTGCACAGTATTCCATTGAGTGTGTGTACCATAGATTACCCATCCTTACATTGATGGACATTTAGGTTGTTTCCACCTTTGTGCTATTGTGGAGAGTGCTGCAGTGGACACAGGGATGTATATCTCCATTTGTGCTGTGTTTTTTATTTCTCTGGGACATAAGAGACAGGTTACTGGTATTTCTAGTTTCAACTCTTAGGAAGTGCTATACCATTTTACACTGCGATAGCATGATTTTATAGCCCTCCTCATAGTGTGTTAAGGGTTCCAGATTCTTCACTCCATCAGCAACATTAGTTGTCTTCTGTTTCTTTTTAAAATGCTTTCGACTAATGCTAGCATGAGATGATATCTCATTGTGGTTTTGATTTTTATTTCTCTAGCGACTAATGGCAGTAGGCTTAGTTTTGGGTTTCTTAGTGGCTAATGACCACAAGAATTTCTTCACGTTTGTTGATAGCCCAAATGTCTGCTTTGGTGAAATCTCTGTTCGTGCCCATTCTTAAAATTAGACTGCTTGTTGTTCTCTTTTTGAGGTGTTGAAATTTTCAATAAATTTTAGAGATTAGGCCCTTGTTCAATATGTCATTGACAAAATATTTTTCCTGTCTGTGGGTTCTTTCTTTTTTGGAAAAATCTTTGAATGCACCTGTGTCTATTTCTTAGGAGGTCCTAATTGTCTAGTTTGTCTTCTGCTATTTGTATGTTTTCAATTATGTTTGATAGTATAATTAATATTGTGCAAAATTTTCCAATTTTTTCATTCATCTCTTTTCCCCCCAATCCTCTGAACTTTGTCCTTGGGTAAATGTTGTGCTGTTCTTTTGTTCTGAAATGGTTGATTATTCTAAGATGTGCATACCTCACACTGGGTAGTACTGATATTTTCATAATGTTACTTCTTTTTATCCAAGTGTATAGTATATTCTGCCATTTTTGTAGGTCTCTTGTTTTTTTTTTATAATAGTGTTTTGAAGTTTTCTTTGTAAAAAATATTTTGTTTCTCTGGTTAGATTTATTCCTAATTATGTAATCTTTGGGGTGGCATTATTTGAGATGCCATTAATGATAGTGGTATTATTTCCTCCATTTCCTTTTCCAAGCTCTCTTTGTTAGTGTAAAGGAATCCAACTAATCTTTGCAGGATGATCTTGTACCCTGCTATTTTGCTGAATTTTTCAATAGTTTCAGCATTTTTTTCTTGCTGATTCTCTGAGATTTCCTATTTTTTAGGATGATGGAGTGGGAATCTGCAAATAGGGAAAGTTTCACTTCTTTGCTAATTTAGAGACCTTTCATGTTCCCTTTGCCTTATCACTCTGGCTAAAACTTTCAGCACAGTGATGAAAAGGGGTGTGATACGAGGCATCCTCTCTAGCTTCTGTTCAGTAAAGGAATGTTTCCATTTTGTGCTGTTAAAAATAAAGTTGAGTGTTGACTTTGCTGCTGTCGGGTGCCTTTGCTTTAGTGCTTTGACTGATAGTGACCTTATATACAGACAATGAAACATTGTCTGTGCATTTTTCTCACAATGTTTGGTACAGCTACTGTGTTAATAATCTGTCTCACTGAGGGTCTGCCTCTATTTTCTGGCCCTTTCTCAATCAGGATGTCCTTTTCCATGGACTAATAGTTCTTGGCATGTTTACATTTCAATTGGTATCCTGATATTTCAACTGGTGTGCTGATAATTCCTGTTTTCCTCTAATGTCTTCAATGTTGCTTGGTCATCCTCATTCAGTACCATTTGTTCTTGACCATATGCTACTTTTGAAATGATTTAGGTTGACCAATGGTTTAGGTTGACCATGACTCTATTCCCTCCATCATCTTTATTTTTTAAATTTTTATTTATTTATTTATTTATTTATTTATTTATTTTAGGCATCACTGCCCTGGTGGTGGGAGTAGGAGGCCCAGCCTTTGCTCCTGGGAGCTGGAATTGAACCTCCATCCCATTTGGCCGCAGTCCCGCGCACAACCACTACGCCACCGGGGCTCAGCCCCCCACCATCATCTTTTAATGCTTCATGCATCTCAATATTTTGCCTATTGAATCCTTAAGTATTAACTTTTTTCTTTAGTTATTTCACCCATGTAGGACAAATATGCTCTTCTCTTTTGGCATCTTAACTCCAGGTCTTTGTATATTTTATTATAATGAGTTACTTTGTCTTCTAGAGTTAACTTTGGAAATTTTCTGTTCAGTTAGTTACTATGTTATCATTTTTTACATGTATTTTGCTATTATACATTAATGACCAAGTTTCAGTATCTTCTGATATCAGCATTTTTTATATCTTCTTAAGGATCCTTTACTTTCTTCATGCACGATGTCCATTGTGTTATCCCACAATTCACTCGACTTTCAACCATTCTTGTTCAAATGCAACATAGCTGTTCTTGAGACAGAGCAGATAGGATATAATCAAGGTTGTGTGTTAGTCCAGGTAGGCTAGAGGAACAAATTTCACAGACATGCATATAGATATAAGGAAAAGGTTTATATACAAAAGGAACAGGACATTGAGAAAACATCTCAGCCCAGTCCAATTCAAAGTCATAAGTCTGATATTAATCCATATGCCTGAAATCAGTCTATAAAGTCTCCTTCCGACTCATGAAGTCACAGGTCAGTGGATGCAGAATCCCAGCGCTAACAGGGGTCTCCCCATGGCTCCTCACTTCCAGGGCTCAGGGTCCATCAACACCAGAAGCAACTCATCGCTGGCAGAGGTCTCCATGTGGCCACCCCAGCTTCAGAGGTCTGGCTCCATCAGGGCAAAGCCATGTGATCTCTCCGCCGGCTCCTCCAGCTTTTCGGATGCTGCCATCTTGTCTTGTCCATGATTAATCGTCTCTGAGACTAACTCCCAACAACTGGGGAAGATAGCTTCTCATCTTCACGAGGGAAGTATCACGAGATTCACAGACACATCAGGAGAAAGCCATACCCACACGGAGGCCTCATTGGCTACTCAATGGCTATCTCCAGATGAACAGGCTAGACTCTACCCCTACATCTCAGTCATGAAGTTAACATAAGCACATGACTGCCACAGTTGTATTTTGACTCTTGTTGATGTGATTAAATTTTCCTCTGCAACCAGAACTTACATGGGAGCAATTGGTGACTTGTTCTATGGCCAGTGTCTTATCTTGTTTGGTTGATGATAATGAGCTTTGCATTCTCTTTTGCTACTTATTCACTGTTGATTCGGATTCATACAGGGCAGAGCAGTACTTTCTTTGCAGCTTTCCAAGGCTGTCCATCTTCCTAGGAGCAGAGAACACCATCTTTATCCACTGAGTGACTAGTCGGTTTGAACCACCAACTTTGTGGATAGCAGTACAACATGTAGCCACTATGCAACCAGAAATCCTTGTCACTTCCTACAGATTTAGTCAGTTTGATTCCTGTGTATTCCATAGAGTGAGATCCACATGTTTAGTCTTCATTTATTTTGTTGAAAATGATGACAATAAAACGTCCTTTGTCTTACAAAATTCTATCAGCTTAATTCTTGTTACCAAGGTCATTATTTTCCAACTATTGATCCTACCTCTTTGTTTCCATTTTTTTCACTCTAATCATCAGTAAAAGTCATGTATTTTAATTACATTAATTGAAGAAGTTGATAGAATTCAATTTCTTCATTATTGGCTCTAATGGTTTGGGTAAATTTGAATCAGAGTTGTATTAATTGGCTTTCCTGGTAGGCACATGGAGATTATCCTATCACAGACAGCATTATACTTCAAGACATATCTTGGCTTTTTAGCAAATGATAAATGTGACATCATTTCATTTGCCATTCCCAGCATGGTCATCCACATGATTATCCATGGCCAGCATCAGTACATTTCATCTCAGTAAAACCTAGAATATTAATCTTCATCTTGCCATGTCATCTTGGATAACTTCCAGTTTCTCTAGATTCATAGTTTATACATTCCACATTCTGATTGCTAATGAATGTTTGCATCACTCTCATCTGATTTTGATTTGGCCAAATGAAGGTCCTGAAAATGTTGCTACATCCATACTCTAAGAGTTGGGTTTTGTGTCAACTAGGCCAGACTTCTCCGTGGGTTGGCACTTCAGCAATTCTCCTTAATGTAACCTAATATAATGTAACCAATTCTATCATGGCATCTGCTGTGAACAGTCAAGTAGTTTTAAGATTAGGGTGGAGTACAATCCTGTGGTAGTTACATAATTTCATGTCAAGTTGATGATATATAAAAGTGTAGGGGTGGAGTTTAGCCTGCCAATCAGGTCACAGTCTGACGTGCCTCCTTGTGGGCATGGCCTTCTCATCAGGAGGGGCCTGGGAACCTCCCTTTCTTTTTCTGTCTTCACCTTCCTGCTGGCTGACCCTGACAGTGCTAGAGTCTTAGAGATGCTTTCACCACCATTGGGTCCACAAGACTTTGCACCCTCTGACCTATGATATTCCTCTGTGCTGCATCATGGTTTGTGGCTGCATGAGTCTGAAGAGGGACTTATGGACTAGTATCGGACTTAAGAACTTGAGTTGTACTGGGCTGGGATGTTTTCCTGATCTACAAGGCTTCTTGATAGAAGGCGCTTTCTTATACATATATGCATGTCACTGGATTTGTTTTTCTCGTCAAGCTGGCCAATACAAATCTCTTTACTCAGGTCACAGCCTGATTATCCTCGGGATTGTGACCTATTTTCTATATAAATAGACACTGTGGAAAATTCCTTGCTTTTTTCTAAATCCAGATGCTGCTTCTGGTGCATCAACTTCCAGTTTTTTGGAACTAAGCCAACAGTTTGCCATATTGTCTGATACCTGGCTATCAACCTTGGATTCATTCACCTCTGCAGATACCAACCTGTCACCTCTAGACCTATCTTGGGTTCTTCAGCCTTCACCACTATGTGAGTCACAAGTCTTCAGCTTACCATTTTGGCCTAATTTCTTGGACTTGACTGTTGTACAATTATGTGAGCCACTGTCTTGATTTAAATTTTTTCCTATGTGTACATACACATAGCATTACTGGTTTTGCTTCTCTAGAAAACCCAGTCAAACACACACACACACACACACACACACACACACACTGAGGTGGACATTAGAGATGTTCCAAATATCCCACTTTTTCAAAATATACTACTCCACCTTCCTTCTTATAAACCTTGGCTCCCTCCCTTATGTCTCTCACAAGTATTTTCTTATATCCCAGGGTTCCACAATTTGCTTTGCTATCTCACAAAACTCATAAACAATTAAGAAAATTGCTCCCATGGTTGTTGAGGCTTTCAAGCCTCAAATCTGAAGTTCAGACCACAGTCTGAAGGATCCTCCCCATTTAAACCAATTTGGTGTGGTTGAATCATGAGACTGTGGCAACAAGTGAATCAGGCCAGATGATAGGTTGCTGGCTCAAGTTCTCAAAACTTTAGGATAAGGGTAGGCAAGTCAGATGATGGATTCAGAGCACAAGAACAAAACCGTGCCAAAGCTGCTCAGCATAGTTATAGTTATATAGTTATAGTTATAGGAACACAAGGCATCAAAAAATGAATGAAGGTCTCCTTTGTCAGCAAAGGATCATGCAGGGATTCAGATCAAAATGACTGCTCAAGTCTTGAGTCCACAGTCTTTAGGGTGGTAACTGGTGTCTGACTGATGTTTGTCCCTAGTTTGCCACTCTAGTTTTCTACTTATGCTCATTCAAGAAGGAGAAGTCACAGAGACGAAATCTTGACCACGACCAGGGCTTTCACGGAGGTGTGGCTATTGTTTCCTGACAGAGTGTCCACTTCTGGGCATCTTAGGTGGGCCAGGTCTAGTCTCAGCTAGTTCTGTGAGTCCAGTGTCATGCTTTCTTCAAGTTAGCAGGCAGATGGTGATTTGTGTATTAGAGAAATCATTTAAAACCAGAAGTTAGTTTGCTTTCACCCAGACTACAACTGCCAGGCAAGTACTAGACTTCTAACCGAGGTTGGTGGTTCAGACGCACCAGCAGCTCTGCAGGAAAAAGAGAAGGCAATCTGTTCCTGTGACATTCTACAGCTTTGGAAATCTAATATAGAGTCATTATACATTGGAGTCGATTCAATGGGAATGAGTTTGGGTTTGGTTTGAGTATAACCACAGGAGTAGAGACTAGAACTTACGCCACAGAGTAGAAGACTGTGTCTACCATATTAAGAAATTAATTGCATTACATTGGTGTTCATCTCAAACCAAACTGTGGTAATTAGGTTTTGTGTCACCTTGGCCAAGTCAGGATTGTCAGTTTGACAGTTGAAGCCTCCACTATGATTCAATTTCACATAATGTAATCACTCCATGACAGGTTCTACTGTAAGTAGCCAAGCAATTGTGGGAATATCGAGATGGAGTGCTACCACTTTCGTTCAGGTCACATCCTTGGTCAAGGAGAAGTGTGTAATCAGAAGGAAGCTTCATGGAGGGTATGGCCTACACTTATAGAAATTGATGTCATGGAGATGCAGGTCTGGATCCTTCATCTGGTCACCCATATTTATTTTCTAAATACTTAAAAAAATACTGCCCTAGCTGCATCATATACCATATGTACTTGAGCATAAGCCAACCTAAATATCTGCTGAGGCACCTAATTTGACCACAAAGACTGCATAAACAATGGGTTCAAAAACTAGGCTTAGACACAAGTATATACAGTAGGGCTTTATATTGTGATAAATTATAGATGATAAAACATTTGCCTTTTTGATTTTTTTATATGTCCAATTCTGTGTCATGGGTTATTTTCATCCTATTGTGCAACTATTGCCTACCCATTTCCAAAATTTTCTATCATGCTTAACAGAAATTCAGTGCTTCCTAAGCAGTGATTCCCTACCCACCCTCGGGTAGTCATTAATAAAATTCTGTGTCTGTACATTTGCCTATGGTGGCACAGTGGTTATGCATTAAGTTGTGATCCAGTATTTTGAAATTTGAAGCCACCAGCCACTCTATGGGAGAAAGATGTGGCTTTCTACTTCTGTAAAGAGTTAGTCTTGGAAGCCCACAAGAGACAGTCCTACCCTGTCCTATATGATCATTATGAATTGGCATTGACTTCATGGCAGTGAGAAAGATTTCTTCTAAGTGGATCATATTATATTTATCCTTTTGTGACTGACTTATTTTACTTAGCATAACATTTTCAAGGTTCAATCAAGTTGCAGTATATATCAGAGCTGAATTCTTCTGTATGGTTCAGTAATTTCATTGTGTATATATGCTTTCTAAAAAATGCATTCATCTGTTGATGGACATTTAAGTTATTTCTTTCTTTTCAGAGTTGCTTTGGCTACTCTGTGGCCCTTATAAGTTTATATAAATACGAAGCTTTTTCCATTATTCTATTTCTGCAAAAAAGTTCCTATTTCTGCAGAGAAGGCATTATTTCTGCTTAGTTTCTTTTTGTAATATTTATCTATTTATATCTTAGCTATTCATTCATCATTTTCTTGATTTCCTCCAGCTCTTTGTAGTCTTTTTGAACTTGCTTAATAGTGTATTATATTCTTCCAATAAGTTCACTGTCAGGTTCCCATAGTGATGATTTCTTTTCCTTTATCTCATTCTTTTGACTGGGTCATCATTTCCAGCTTCTTAGTGTGTCTTGTGACTTGCTTTGTTAAATCCAGGACATTAGAATACTGCAAAATGTTAGCCCTCTCAATTCTCCCCTATACACTATGTGTTTTAAAATGCTAATTTTTGCAACAAGCAAACAAAAATGCCTCAAAATTTTAGGTAGGCACAGCCTTTAGATTTTTCTCACTGCTCCCTTCCCTACCCTGTGAGACCTGATTCAGGACAGGTAATTTTAAGAATCATAATCATTCTTGTGGGGGTGAAGTATTTCAACATCTCCCAATTGACCATAAAACATATATCAATATACCCTCAGGAGAGCACAGCCTTCTATCTTTGCTCACCACTCCCGTATTGCTTTGTTGAGATCTTTAATTCAGGCTCGACTGTTTGTATCCAGACCAGTTAAGCATAAACCTGAATAGTCTGCTAGCAAGGTCACTACTATTTACTTTGTTGTTAAAGATCCGTGCCTTCTCAGTGCATGGGCAACCCAAGGATCTGTTAGGGCTGAGGCGGTTGCTCCGCTGCCACCACCCATCTACTGCTCCAGGAGGGGGAGAGTGGGAGAACAGATTCTCCTTTCTTTTGAAATTTATCCTTCTTTTATTTCAGTTTGTGACTCTTCTTACTATCCCTTGTCTCTCTTGTCATAGTTTTTCCAGGGTTGAGTACCAATTTCCTTTTGCTTTGTTTGGCGTTCTTATAGGGAGGGTCCCAGAATGGCTCATGCTGCCCTCTTCCTTGCATTCCCCACCCCTTTCAGAGTTTTTTTTGGGTTTTTTTGGGCATCACTGCCCTCTGGTGGTGGGAGTAGAAGACCCAGCCTTTTGCTCCTGTGGAGCCGCTGCTGGAATTGAACCTCTTACATCTCAGCGAGCCTCAGTCCCGCGCACAACCACTATGCCACCGGGGCTCAGCTCCCTTTCTGAATTTTTAATGCATGCTGTTTTGACTTTTATGAAGATTAGAATATTGACTAAATCTCCATTATATTTGTCTTCTTTGATCCACAGGACATTTGGAAAGGAATTATTTCATTTCCAAGCCTGATTATTTCTTTCCAAGCAAGCTTTTGTTATTGATATCCACTTAATTCCTCTGTCATCAGACAATAGTCTGTGTGATTTCAATTCTTTGACATTGTTGAGACTTATTTGAGTAACCATCAAGAATAGGAATATATTTCTGTGACCCCTCCATGTGTTCTTCTAAAGAATTTTCTGTTTATTGTCAGTTGTTGGATATGGTATTCTATACATGCCTGTCAAGTCACATTGTATAATATTCAAGCATTCTGTGGTTTTACTGAATTCAATATTTTTTTGAATTCAGTGTTTTATTACTTTTTTCAGATAGATAAAAATAGAGGTGCTCAGTCCTCTTAAGGAAGACCCTTCCGTATACTGTACTAACATACTATGGCTCTTGAGGTTCCCCAGCTGTTGGTGAGAACAGGACATATTCTTGGCCTTGTTGAACTGCTGAGTCCCGTTACTTCAGATCCTTTCTGGTGCTTGTTTTCCTGGCTTTGAGTATTTTTTCATATCAATGTGTTGGTCAGAATTCTGGAATTGTCTTTGTAGCGCCTTCATTTCTGGTTATCCTGAGAAGCCTCTTGGTCTTAACTTCTGGGACTCTCCATTTCATCACTTCCGGGAGTTCTCTGGGTTATGCCTGGGTGTCGAGTACCCTTTTTTGGTGTCATGACCGGGAAATTCAATCTCACTTGTTTTACATTTTTCCTACTTGATATGCATCTTGGCATACTTGATTTTTCTTATGGTTTATCAGTTTTTGCTTGTTTCAGGTAGGAAAGCAAATCCAGTCTTTGGTACTGTACCTGGGTTGAGTACCAGAAAGAGAGTGGACATCTTTCAGTTTTATTTTGGCTGATATGAGGGAAATTTTTGAATTCATGGATAAAATGAACTTCAAAGATAATGGAATTTCCTTACAAATTTTATGAAGCCCATCCTGTGTTTGGAAAGGGTATCTTTTCTACTACTGTCTTGATTATCAAAGGAACTCCTATGGTTTGGTTGAAGCATTCAACTGCTAACAGAAAGGTTGAAAATTCAAACCAACCTACCACATCATGAGAGAAAAATGACATAGTCTGCGTCCATAAAGATCATTTCCTTGGAAACTGTATGAAGCAATTCCACTCTATCATGTAGTGTGGCTAATGAATTGAAATCAACTTGATGGGAATGGTTTGGTGTCATTTAGTGCTAGTTTAACAAGTATCTCAAGTAGGTGGCTTAAACAAACAAGTTTATTTTCTCACAGTCTTTCAAGGTAGAAGTTCAAATTTAGGGTGCTAGTTCTTAAGGAAGGCTTCTTTTCTCTTGGTGATTCTGGGGGTCAGTCCTTGTCTTTGGTGTCCTTGAGGCACATGTGGTATGAGTGCTATTTCCCCCTTATTTATGCTTATTTTCAGCTTGCTTAATCTACTCTTCTAAATCTAAAATGAGGTTGATTTAAAACAAACCCTATGCTAATACTGCCTCACTATCATAAAAAAGGCAACCATATTTCCAAGTAGATTAGAACCACAAGTGTAGTAAGATTTATAAAATATAACTTTGAAAAGCAATGGGCTGTAGCCAAAATTCGAGAGAAAATTAAGAAGTTCCTGGAAACCAATGAGAATGATAAATCAACACACCCAAACCAATGGGACAGTTATCAGAGGTTGCTTTATTGCAATAAGTGCACAAATGAAAAAAAAAGGATTGTTATGGTCATCACCTTAATGTGGCACCTCTAGCAGCTGGAACAGATAATCCTTCTAACAGTAGAAGAAACAAAATCTTCAAAATGAGAGTGGAGATAAATGAACTGGAAAGCAGAAAAATATTGGAAAGAATCAACAGAGCAAAAACTTGGACCTTTAAATGGATCAACAAAATCGACAAACCATAGCAAACTTAACAAAGGAAAAGAAAAACCAGACATAAATATCTAGAATTAGGGATGGAACAAGGAAAGTCACCACAGACCCTAATTTGATAGAAAGATTAATTATGTAGTACTATGAAAGAATGCACTCCAAAAATTCAATAATTTGAAGGACAGGGACACATATCTAGAAAATCACTCTTTCCCCAAATTAACATATATGGACATTAAGAACTTGAACAGAATCATAGCAAAAGAAGAAATAGACAAGGTCATCAAGAAACTCCAAACTAAAAAGGGTCCCAGTCTGGATTGCTCCACAGGAGAATTTTACCAAGCATTCAGAGAAGAGTTGACATCAATCTTACCCAAATTTTCCAGAACATAGAAAGGGATAACAAACTCCAAACTCATTCTATGAATTCATCATAACCTTGATACCCAAACCAGGCAAAGATCCCACAAGGATAGAGAACTACAGACCGAAATCTCTCATTAACATATGTGTGAAAATTCTCAACAAGATCCTGGCCAATAGAATCCAACAACATATAAAAAAAAATACATAATGACCAAGTTGGATTCATACCAGGGATACAGGGATGAAAAACAATTAATGCAGTTATGGTAGTTACATACTCTGTTGTCATTTTGAGACAAAGAGTGAAGGGGTGGAGTTTAGCCTTTCAATCAGGTCACAGCTTCATGACTTCATTTGGAGTCGCTAAGGAGATAAATAGATCATTGGAGGTGGGACACAAGTATACTCCCTTAGAGACATTCCTTTTGAGAAGACACAGGAAGCTATGCTAGAGTCTTGGAGCCAAAGGAGTCATGTGGGGACCCCTGCCAGCACGGAGATGCTTACAATACCTCTGGAATCAAAAGACTTTCCACCTATTGACCTGTGATCTTCCTACATTCAGCATCATTGCATGTGTTGCGTGAGACTGAAGAGGAAATTACAGCTTGGTATTGGACATATGGGCTAATATCAGACTTATGGACTTGATCTGCCTGGGCTGGAAAGTTTTCTCAATATTCAATTGCTTTTGTATATAAAGCTCTTTCACGTATGAGTGTCTATGAATTTGTTTCTCTAGTCTACCCAGACTAACACAGTAATCTACCACATGTACAAGAAAAATGACAAGAGCCATATGATCATATCAATTGATGCAGAAAGAGCTTTTGATAACATCCAACACCTATTTCTAATAGACTCTCAAGAAGATAGGATTAGAAGGGAAAATCCTCAATACAATAAAAGCCCAAAACATTTCCACTGAACTAGGGAACTCAATTAGGATGCCTCTATGCCCACTTCTATTTAACATTGTGCTGCAAGTCTTAGCCAATGCCATACAATGACAAGATATCAAGGGTGTACGATTGGATAAAGAAGTGAAATGTTTTCTATTTGCAGATGATATGATCTTATATACTGAGAATCCAAAGGGGTTCGCAATAGAATTGTTGGAAATAATAGAGGAGTTTAGTAGAGTTGCAAAATATAAGATTAAGAAGTAGAAACTGGGCTGAGCCCCAGTGGCGTAGGTGGTTGAGTGTGGGACTGTGGCCCGTGGGCTTGGCGGTTCAAGTCCAGTGGCAGAGCAGCACTGGGTAGCACCCACGACCACCAGAGGCAGTGATGCCCCCCCCCCCCAAAAAAAAACAAACACACACACACAAAAAAAAAACCTGAAAAAAAATAGAAGTAGAAGCCAATTGGATTCCCATATAACAGCGATGGGAACACTAAAAAAGGTTTCAAGGAATCAGTACCATTCACAATAGCCACAAAAGCTGAAATTCCTGAGAATAAATCTAACCCAAAACAAAACAAAAACCTGTACAAAGAAAACTACAGAATGTTACTACAATAAGTCAAAAGATATCTACATATTCTGTGTTCATTGACTGGCAGACTCAATACTGTGAAAATGTCAATACTATTTAAAGACATCTACAAATTCATTGCAATCATGATCCACATTCCAGCATCATTATTCAAAGAAATGGAAAAATTGATCACCAATTTCATATGGAAAGGGAAGAAGCCCAGTATAGGCAAAGAACTACTCAAGAAAAAGAACAAAGTAGGAGGCCTTGCACTACCTTTTGAGGTTTGTCCTCAAAACCTACTATGCAGCCACAGTTGTCCAAACAGCCTTGTACTGGCATAATGATACTCAGACCAATGGAGCAGGACAGAAAGCCTGGCAATGAAAACATCTGCATACAGACAAATGAATTTTTTAAAAAATTTTATTGGGGGCTCTTACAGCTCCTGCAACATTCAGTACATCATTTGTATCAAGCACATTGCACACATGTTTCCACATACATTTCCCAACATTTTCCACTTGGGCCCTTGATACAAGCTCCTCTTTAAAAAAAAAAGAAAGAAAAAAAACTCTGCTTTCCCCTCCCCCCCCTTTTTTAAATGAATCATTTTATTGGGGGGCCCCTACAACTCCCATCACAATCCCTAACAACATCAGTTGTATTCAGGCTACTTTCACACACCCATTGCCATCATCACTCTCAAAACATTCTCCCTCCCTCCAGGCCCCCATTATCAGCTCCCTATATTACCCTTCCTCCCCCACTTCCCCTTGAACCCTTAGTAATTTACAAATTATTTTTTCATCCTATACACTGTACAATGTGTCCCAACACTCACTTCCCTGTTCAGACAAATGAATTTTGACAAAGGCCACAAAAATATTAAATGGGAAGCTGATTCTCTCTTCAATAAAAGATGTTGGAAAAGCTGGATATCATAAACAGAAGAATGAAACAAGAACCATAACTCACTCCATGCACAAAAAAGCAACCTCAAGGTTGATTAAAGACCTACTTGTAAAACCCAAAGCTATCATCAAAGAGAAATTTGGAACAAAACTAGGAACCCTAGTGTAGGGAATACAAAGGCTATCAGAATTAACAAAGAAAACAAACTCCATGGAAGATAAAATAGATTAATGGGACCTATTAAAAATAAAACAGTTGTGCACACTGAAAGACTTTATTAAAAGAATATAAAGAGAGCCCACAGACTGGGAAAAGATATTTGGTAAAGACACAACAGACAAAGGACTAATCATTAAGATCTACAGAATTCTACAAGCTTACAACAAGAAAAAACAAATAACAGTCCTCCGAGAAGATGGACAAAAGATCTGAACAGATGATTCAAGAAGGGTGGCACTCAAACAGGAAACGCTTCAGGTTATTAGGCATGCACAAAATGCAAGTCAAAACAACAACGAGGTACCACCTAACTCATGACCATAGCCCACTTGAAAACATAAACAGACCTGAGAACAACAAATGTTGTGATGAGATAGGAGCCCTTATCCACTGCTGGTGAACTTGTAAAGACTTGTAGCCACTGTGGAAGGTGATGTGGCGACACCTCAAACGCATAGCAATTGAACTACCATATGACCCTGCAATGCCATCACTGAACAGGTACCCCTAAGCAATAAGAAGCAGATCACCAGCAGATGTTTGCTCCCCTATGTTCATGGCAGCATAGTTTAAAATAGTAGGAAGCTGGAATCAGCTTAACATTAATAGAAGAGTGGACAAAGTAATTTGGTAGACACACACAGTGGAATACTATGCATCCTCACAAACAGTGATAAGACCATGAAGCACCTCAATTCATGGAAGGCATGGTGCTGAGTGAAGTTAATCAAGCACAAAAGGTCAAATGCTGCATGAGTTCATCGAGGTAGGAATAAGCAGCAGATCAGGCACAATCTCCAGCTTACAGCTCTTCCAGTCGTCCAGTCTTCCCAACCTCGTAAAGAGCTAGACCAGTGCCGAGGAGCCACACAGCATCTGCTCCAGGCAAGAAGAGTGTAGATCACTATTAGAGAGCGCCTCACAACAGCTGGGATCAAATGGTTGGGGGAGAGTTGGGTGGGAGTAGGGTACGGGGGCATGAGTGTTAGCCATGTGGATCTAGGGTGAGGTCCCCAGAGAGGGAGGCAAGCCTGTCCGAGGGATGAAGCTAACTGGGGGCAGGGGGAGGAGCAAGGAAAGGGGAGGAAATGGTCAAGTTTGGGTAAACATAGATGCTTGTCTGTTGAGGGGAGGGAAGGGAGGTCTGACCAGCAGGTGCAGGGAGGAGAGACTGCGGATACTCTTAGGATCCTGTGGTGAGGTTGTCCTTTAGTGGCATGCAGTGGGATGGCAATGGGGAGGCAGAATGACCTAAGGCCTCTGGGGATACCCCAGGAACCCAGGCCAAATGCCGCAGAATGATGGGACGTTGAATTGTGGATCTTCAAGGGGCACGTCATGCTCCAGAGGCTGTATGAGAGAGGCGCCATATGATGGTTAGTAAGTACATGTGCTTTTTACTGTTTTTATTTTTAATGAGCATTTATTTTGTATTTTGTATTCTGTATCTGCTAAGTCCAATGTTGGAAGGCCTTGTGGCCAGATTAGTTCATTTCAATTGTGAGATCATATTCATTGAAACTTAATTTTGGAAATTCTTTGAGACATAGGCTTAAGGTTCATTGCTTTAGAGAGTATTTGCTTTTGCAGTCTGAGATTCCAGCCATTTTAGACCTCTTTAACTTATCCAGGAGAAAGATTTGCAGACTCAGAAATCCCATGTATGCTTGCTGTGACTTGGACTCTACTCAACTGAAGTAGATTGATTGGTTGACTTATGATTGGATTTCTAAAAACTTTTATATGGTATGAATTCCATCATGGGAATTCCATGAATCCCTATGAATTGATGTCTTAGGGGGGGTCTTTATATATTTTTCTCCTTTTAGTCCAAAACTAAGACATGCAAATCTCCTTCTGTCTCTCTTTGTAAAATACGTTTTCTTAGTTTATCCATTCACCAAAGGCACAGGTCTTTAAGGTTCATAGGTTTGTGCAGTGTTCTCAGATGTACTTTCCCACCTTTTACAGACCCCAGGATTTTTCTAATTGTCTCCAGGAAAAGCCCATTGAAATGGAAGTTTCAGGTTTCCAGAGATGATAAGCAGATGTCCCCAGGGTGGCTATGTTCTCAGCACTCACTCACCTTTCTCAGTTGACACCTTTGTGTCCCTTTGACTTAAGAGAATTTTCTTCTCTTTCATCCACCTCTGATGTATGCTGTGCATTTCAAGGTATTTCACATCGATTTCTTGGTTGCCGTATGCCTGGATGGTTTTTCAAGATAGTTAGTTTAAAATATTCTCAGATATAGAAATCAAAGACTTCATTTTATTTTCTACTCAACTGTTAGCCTCATCTATAATCTTTTCCTCTTAAAAGACATATACTGTCCAGAATTCAGTTCAGTATAAGGAATAACTTTCTGTGTAGTCAGAGTGGACAGAAGAGGATAGAACGGTAAATTCTTGGATATTTTAAAGCATGGCCAAGATAATATCTCATTAGTAATTTGGAAGTCAATGTATGCACTATAGGCTGAAAAATGGAAAAAATGAGAAGTGTGGACCTTTGTTAAAATGTCTAAACAATTCTTTGATATTTGGTGATTGTTCTGATGATGAGAATGGTGGTAGAAATACCATAACATCTATGGAATATATGGAATAAACTTCTATTGCACTGGAAGTTTATAAGAATTAAAAAAATGTATTCTTCATAACACTCTTTTGGTGATAGGTGTGATTTCATCTAGTTTACAGATTGAGAAATTGAAGTTATAAGTAACTAAATTTCTCAAGGTCATATGTTGAGTGACTGCACTTGAACTCAAACTCAAGTCAGTTTGCCTCAGAGCCATTGTGTCTCCCTTTACACCATGCTGCTGAGAATCCTTACAGTGGGGAGGGCTAAGACCATCTTATCCCTTACAGTGGAGAGGGATAAGACCGTCAGAACCATCTTCCAATAGTTGTTCAGCAAATTCTTTCCTGCCCTTGCTTTGAGCTCCTTCTTTGTTTCTCTGCTTACTTCCCATTATTCAGATTTTTAATTGCTCTTTGAAAAGGAGAATTATGCACCCTCCCACATTAATTCTGGTGTAAAAAGTAGAGCTTCCAAGTACATGACACTAGGGAATAGCATAATGGCATCACTTTTATTTTACTGCAAATGCTTAGGGATAAACATGGTAGTAAATATGCTATCCTGTTTAGCAATTTAAATATTCTCTGCAAGCTCCTTAGGTTCTGCCCCCCATCACATATGGCTGTTCTTTGTGTAGGAGTGAAACCTTTACTCATGCAGCCTGTTCTACCCACAGGTAGATGCTGGTGGGGAAGAGTTTCTTTTTTTTTGGTGGGGGGGCATCACTGCTCTCCGGTGGTGGGAGTAGGAGGCCCAGCCCCACTGCTGGAATTGAACCTCCATCCCAGTGTGCCGCAGTCCCGCGCACAACCACTACGCCACCGGGGCTCAGCCCGGGGAAGAGTTTTAATGAATGCGACTCAGACTTGAGGGTAGAGATTGGAGAAAGCAGCTCGTTGAAGGAAGTGGTGGTAATTTTGGAATAATAAGGAGTTGAATTATGGTAGCACTCAAATAATGTAACAACTGGCTCACTTTCTTAATGACCATTTTCAATATACAAAATATATACTGGAAAGTAGATTATTATTTCATAGTTATTACCTTAAAAAGAACAATAAAAGTACACAAACGAGATAAGAGTTGTTTGTTTTTGTTTTGGGGCATCACTGCCTTCTGGTGGGAGGAGGATGCCCAGTCTTGCTCCTGGAGAGCTGCTGCTGGATTTGAACTGCTAGCCAGTGAGCTGCAGTCCTACACACAACCACTATGCCACCAGGACTCAGTGCCAAGAATAAGAGTTTTTAAGATATTAATGAAAATAAATGAAGTGATACCTGTCAAAAACAATAAAATTGTTCATTAAGATAGTTGCATATTGTTTCTTGATTGGTGACCTCACTTGCAATATTATTTGCTTTTACCCAAACATCATTGCTATGTGACTGCTCTTCAACCATCTTTCAGCCATATGAGTAGGATTTCATTCCTTTAATGGAAGGTCAATTAGACAAGTCATTGTGTTTGATATATTAGAAACAGGTGACTTCTCTTCTCTGATCATATGTCCCTCTTTGAAAAAATCCTTTCTGTTTCTGCTGAACTTACAGCAGTTGTTCTGACAATATTTTTAGCTCTTTCAAAACTTTCAGAAATTTCTAATTCACTCATACTATCTGGTACGAATTTGGGGCATAACACAGAGCTGAAATGAATTGACAATGTCACCCACTGATTGCTTATTACTTTTTCTCTTTACATTATATGCTTGTTTACTGAAGTAACAAATACAAGGGAATAAAAATGTATAACAAGTCTTATGTAATGAATAAATAAATATTACAAGCATTGTTCCATCTTATTTTTATACCCATGGACAAAATGAACATTACTATAGGCACATATGTAAACTGTTGCATTGGACATTCCCTCCCAGAAGGGTCACAAGGAAGGAAGGAAACAGTCAGGGTATAGCACTGACAGAACACACAGCATTCCTCTAGTTCTTTACTGCTTCCTCCCCCACTGTCATGACTCCTGTTCTACCTTACAAACCTGACTAGACTGTAGCATGTGCACTGGTGCAGATAACAGCTCTTGTTATACAGAATCCAGGACAGATAAATCCCTTAGGAACAGTAATGGGAGGTGTGATACCATGAGGGTAGGGGGGAAGGTGGGGTGAGAATGGGAGGAATGGGGAACTGATCTCAATGGTCATAGTATAACACCCTTCCCCTCAGGGGGGTGAACGACAGAAATGTGGTCAGAGGGAGACAGCAGATGGCATAAGATATGAAAATAATAACCCAGAATTTATCAGGGGTCCACGAGAGTGGGAGGGTGAAAATGGTGGGGAAAAAGAGGAGCTGATACCAAGGGTTCAAGAAGAAAGACAATGTTTTGAAAATGATGATGACAACATATTTACAAATGTGTTTGATGCGATTGATGTATGGATTGTTATAGGAGCTGTAAAAGCCCCTGATAAATGATTTATTAATAAAAATAATGACATTAAAAAGAGGAGTGTACATTTGCGATTTCACTGGTGGTTGCCCATCAGTGTACCTTACTTAGATAGCAATATTTGTCGTGCCATGTTAACAACCAATTCGCCGAATTCAATAAAATAAATCGATCTTAGTTTTGCTGAACTGGTGCAAACTGGCTGAATCCCACCACTGGGTGGACGCCATTGTTAATATTTGAATGCTGGCAGCTTTAAGCTCCACTCTTTCTTTCTGTTCCACATATGGGCAAGCTTATTAAAAAGGAGGGGTACTTCCTCCCTTGGTGATGGTTGGAAATTCACACTACACAATCCCTGATGCTCAGTCTAGTCCCACAATCTTATCACCATTAGACATATTTCCTCTTCTGTTCTCTCTTAAATCATTTTTGGACCTGCTTGAAAGCCTGTCCCGTTATTCTCAGAAAATCTTGCTATGTGAGCATCGGATCTTTTCGTATCATCTTGATATGCATGCACACAGCCTCCTCAATACTGATAAAAGAAGACTGAACTTGAGCTTGAGGGGGGTGGATCCTGCTACCTTGCATTGCTTATGTTTGATATCCCATCTGAGCCTGCTTTGCTGAGCTACTGACTTTTGGTCATCCACCCTATTTCCTGCTTCTTGCCTTGCCCAAGGGAGGACTCTACTGTTTGCTTCTTCACCTTAGACCTGTCAGCCCACATGAATGGAAGGGCTTCCAGTGTATTAACTGTTCCATAGAAGTGAATTGAAATGAATCCTCTCTTCTGCTGTGTGACTAGTTAGCTACTATATTCCTTCTTACAATGTAAACACACACACATATATGTGTGTGTGTATATATATATATATATGTGTGTGTGTGTGTGTGTGTGTGTGTGTGTTCTGGTTTCATTTCTCTAAAGAACCCTGCCTCACACAGAGTGTATCAAAAAGGAGAAATATAGGAACCTTCTCAAGCAGTAGTTCGACACTTCCTTACCTCCTTTCCTATGGATTTCCTTACCCTTATATGGTCCTAAGAGGAAAGTGTGGTAGTCATATAATCTGTTATCCATCTAAGAGGATTAAGAGTGAAGGAGTGGAGTTTATCCTGGCAATCAGGTCGCAGCTTGATGGCCTCATTCAGAGGTGCTAAGTTGATAAATAACTCACTGGAGGCAGGATGCAGGCTCTCTCCCTGTGAGAAACCCCTATGAAGAAGACACATGGACAGAGGTCGATGGAACCAGAACTCTGGAGCTGGAGGAACAAGTTGGAGGCCCCTCCCAGCACTGGGACGTCTCCACCACCACTGGATGCACAAGACTTTCCACTGCATTCAGCATCACTGCATGTGCTTACTGAGTCTACCGAGGAATTTGTAGATTGGTATCAGGCATACGGGCTAATGTTGGGTTTATGAACTTGCTCTGGACTGAACTGGGATATTGTCTCAATATTCAATTGCTTTTGTATCTAAAGCTGTTTTTTATACCCATATGAGTGTCTGTGAATTTGTTTCTCTATTCTAACCCAGACTACCACAGAAAGATAGAAAGAGAAAGAGAAGATAGGGAGAGAGAGAAATGGGCAAGCAGAAAGAGGAGAGGAGAGGGGAAGGGAGGGAAGGAGAGGGAGGTCGCTTGAGAGAGAGAATGCTGACCACAAAATAGTATTGTGAGATAATGGAAGTCTGTGACTTTGTCCAATTTAAAAAATGAAAAGCCTCCTTCTAGTGAGAAACAAAGTGAAAGAAAGGGACAGTAACCAATTAGCAGATAAGAGCATGCTTTTACAAATGACACCACACCAGACTGATGAGCTATTGAAAATAGAGAAAGTAAATTTTAAGGTGAAAACTTCTTTTTAATTCAGATGACTTTTATTTCTTCATCCTACCTAATTATGCCAAGCTGTGCTTGGCAGCCATGGCTTTTATTTTTTCTTCTCTTTTTAGTACCTCTATTATCATGTAGGAGTAGAGGGAGTGGACATGCTTGCCTTGTTTTTAATCTTAGGAGAGAAACATTTATTTTTTACCATTTAGCATGATCTTAGAGCTTTATCAGATGCTCTTTTCAGGTTGAGAAAGTTCCTTCCTAAATTTATAGACAAGCGTTTAATTTTGACAAATGAGTTTTCTGTCTTATGGAGATGAGTATATAATTTTCTAACTGTTAATATTGTCAATTATCCTTGGTTTTGAGTACTAATCTTTAATTCTTAGGATAAATGCCAATTTCCAAAATATGTTAGCTTTTTTGCATATTATATAGCCTTTTTATATACTTACTGAACTCAATTTGGATGCATATTGTTAAGAACTTGTAGGGTTGGTAGTTTATTTTTCTTAGAATAACTGTGTGACTTTGGAATTAGGGTATTTATGCTCTCAGAGAATGAGTGGGGAGCATTCCTTTAATTTCCATCTTGTCGGAGAGAATGTGTAAAATATATGTAGGGGACCAGTCTCCACAGCCTAATGGGTCCTGAGAGATAGCTATGTCATTGAAGGGTAAATTAAAGAAAGAGCACACGAGACATATAAGTGTTCACTTCTCCCATGACATCTGGAGCCAGAGTGTGTGCAAATGTATTCTCTCACAGGTTTATAACCTCAGGCTTGCAAGTCACGTCACGTGCACACACGAGGGTGTGTATGTGTTAGAAGCATACATGTAGCAGGCAGGGATATACTGACTGTATACACACAACAGGAAAGGGATCTGCCAGGGGTGTACATAGGGCAACATGGTACATATGTACCAATATGGATAGGTTCCAGTTAAGATGGCTGCTTAACCTGGGTCATCTCTCATGAAGCTTGACCTTAAGGGTCCCTAGCCTCTTCTTCAGGCGGACAATCTATGATCTTTATCAGAAGGGGCTAGGTCATACTTAGGGTGGGATTGTCTGATAACTGCTCTTGATGGCAGACAATCTTCAGTCCGTTAATCTTCAAGCATATAGTAGCAGCCCTGTGTTTGCAAGCAACATCTTAAATTGGCATTATTACAGGAGAATAACTTTATTTAGAAGAATGTCACTGGGGTGCGTCTCCAACTCTCTAGTGTGAAGTACTCCCTTCACCAGAGTCTGCCTCCAAGACTCATTAAATGTGAGTATCAAAAATTTGTCTGCATACACTCTCTGCCCAGTTCTCAGTTTCCAATAATCAGGCCTTATATCTTTCTTATATTTTGGTAGCATTTATAAGTAGAGCTACTTAGATTTTGAGTTTTCTTTAGGGAAAACATTTTAACAAACCAAGTATCTCTGACAACTCTTCATGTTCAAGTTATTCTTGAGTTGTATTCTGGTAGGTTGTGTTTTTAAAGAATTTTTGTCTATGTCATATAAATTGTTTTATTTATTGATGTAAAAAAGCTTCCATAGTATTTACTTCTTCTCTTTTGAATGTATGTAAGATCAATAGCCATGTCCATCTTCTCATTCTTTATTGTGATAATTTGTCTCTTCTAATGAGTCTGTCCAGAGGTTATCAATTTTTAGTGACATCTTTTTAAAAGTTGACTCTGGCTTCATTGATGTGCTCTAGTATTTTTCTATTTTTATTTCATAGGTTTTTGTGCTTTATGACTTTTTCCTTTTGCTTGCTTTGGGTTAATTTTTCTTCTTCTAGTTTCTTAAGATGTAAACATAGATTCGTGATTTAAATATTTTTGCTTTTCTAATGTGAATCTTTTAAGCTAAATTTTCCTTCTATGTTCTAATTTAATGTTAATTTTTTGATACAATGTGTGGTATTTTTTCCTTCCCAGCTCAAAATGCTTAGAGACTGTGTATAAGGTTTTTGGTGGCTTCTTTGTTGAAAGCGGGAAACTGAGTCCTTCTTAATTGTTCTTAGTCTGGAAGCTGTACTGACACTTGTTCACTTTAGGTGACCCTGCTGACTTTTGAAATACCTGTGACATAGCTTCCAGCATCACAGCAACATATAAGCCACCACAGTAGGACAAAATGGCAGGCAAGTGATAATTCCCCAGGTGAAATACTCTATAGGCAAAATATTGTCTTATGTAGGAAGCATCATGAGAAGATGGAAAAAATACAAAGAGTCAGTGTACCAAATAGAACTAGTCAAGAGTCTACCATTTCAGGGCGTAGCTTATGATTTAGAACCAATAGTGCTGAAGAGAGAAGTTCAAATTACACTGAATATATTAGCCAAAAGCAAGGCTCCAGGAATTGAAATGATTCAGATACTTGAAGAAATACTGGAAACACTCACTTGTTTATGCTAGGAAATTTGGAAGATAGCTACCTGACCAACTGCATAGAAGAGATTCATATTTGTGCCTAATTCAAAGAAAGTTAGCTCAACAGAATCCTGTAATGCTGAATATTATCATTGACAATGTAAAACTTGGTTGAAAATCATCCGATAATGATTGCAGTAGTGCATTGACAGGAAACTCCCAGCAGTTCAGGCCGAATTCAGGACAGGACATGAAAAAAGGGATATCATTGTTGATGTCAGAGGGATCTTGACTGAAAGCAGAGATCACCAGAAAGATGTTTACTTGTATATCATTGACTATGTAAAATTATTCAACTGTGTGCACCATAATAAACTATGGATAATCTTTAGAAGACCGGGAATTCCAGAACACTCCATTGTGCTCATTTGGAACCAGTACATGGATCAAGAAACAGTTGTGTGAACGAAACAAGGACATGCTGCATGAATACACATCCTTGCTTCCTTTAAGTGAGGAGGACTTGAAGCTATGGAAGATCAATGATTGCAACCTTTAATATGGATTAGGACGCAATGTCAAGAAGAACAAAAATCCTCACACCAGATCAATAATAAATGATAATGGAGAAAAGTTTGAAGTTGTCAAGGATTTTGTGTTGGTTGGATTCACAATCAATGTTTGTTGAAGCAGCAGTTAAGAAAATCAAAAGACATATTACATTAAGTAAAACTATTGCATGAGATTTTTTAAGAGTCCCAAAGAGCAAGGACATTTGAGGACTAAGGTGCACCTGACCCAAATCATGATGGTACTTTTTTCTTTAAAAAATAATTTTATTGGGGACTCATACAATTCTTTTTTTACAGTTCTTATCATAATCCATACACACACCCATTGTATGCTAAGCACATTTGTACATTTGTTGCTTTCTTCATTCTCAAAACTATTTGATTTTTACTTAAGCCCTTGGTATTAGCTCCTCTTTTCCCCTTCCCACCCTCCCTTCTCCCCTCTCCCTCATGAACTCTTGGTAATTTATAAAATATTATTTTGTCATATCTTACACTGCCTGATGTCTCCCTTCATCCACTTCTCTGTTGACCATGCCCCAGGAGGAGGTTATATGTGGAACTTTATAATTGATTTGTCCTTTCTACCCCACCTTCCCTCCACCCTCCAAATATTGTCACTCTCACCACTGGTCCTGAAGGTATCATCTGTTTTGGATTGTCTATGGTTCCGATTCCTATCTGTACCAGTGTACATCCTCTAGTCTTGTCAGATTTGTAAGGTAGAATTGCGATCATGAAAGGGGGTGAGGAGGAAGCATTGAAGTTGTATGTTTCATCATTACTACACTGCACCCTGTTTGGCTTGTCTCCTCCCCATAATCCTTCTGTACAGGAATGCTCTATTACCTACAAATGGGCTTGGGATCCTGTGTTAGTCTGGATATACAAGAGAAACAAATTCATAAACATGCATCTGTATAGGAGATAGAGGTTTATAATCAAGAGGAATTGAGCATTGATAAAGCATCCCAACTCAGTCCAGTCCAACCCCACAAGTCTGATATTATCCCCTAGCTCCAACAGCAGTCTATAAAGTCTTCTTCAGACTCCAAGACATGCAATGATGCCGAATGCAGGATGACTACAAGCCAGTGGGTAGAAAGTCTTTGGATCCAGTGGTGGTATAAGTATCTCAGCACTGGCAGGAGTCTCCACATGACTTCTCTAGGTCCAGGTCTCTGGTGGCATTAGAGTAGGTCTATGTGAATTCCTTTCAGGGATGTCCCACAGGAAGCCAGCCTTGTTAGTGAATCTCTCAGGTAGTGAGTGTTGTCAGTAGAAAGTCTCCAAGGATGTGAACTGAGAGAGATAGTGTCTCTGCCTTCAAGAAGGACTTACCACATTTCCCAGAATTCTCAGGAGAAAGCCATCCACACACAGAGGTCTCATTGTCTATCTCCAGATTGATAGGCTAGACTCCACCCCTACACTCTTAATCCTCAAATTGACACCAGATTAAGTGACTTCCATAGGTCTCCAATCTGTACTCCTCCTCATTATAATGATACCATTCTTAATTCTTTGATGCCTGATACCTGATTCCTTCAACACCTCATGGTCACACAAGCTGGTGTGCTTCTTCCATGTGGGCTTTGTTGCTTCTGCGCTAGATGGTCACTTGATTACCTTCCAGCCTCTAAGACCCTGGACGTTATATCTCTAGATAGCCAGGCACCATCAGCTTTCTTCACCACCTTTGCTTATACACACATTGTCTTCAGCAATCCTGTCAGTAAGGTGAGGACCAAGGAATGTCAATTTAATAGGACAAAGTGTTCTTGCATTTAGGAAGTACTTGAGTGGAGGCCCAATGTCCATCTATTACCTTAATACTAACCCTATAAGTATATGCACGTAGATCTATTTCCCCATCATCACATATAAATATATTTACCTATGTACATGCCTGTATTTAGATCTCCATCAATGCCCTTTGCCTCCTATTTATTTCCTCTATTTCCTTTTACCTTCCTCTTGTCCTGCTATCATGTATATCCTTCATTTTGGATTTCAGTGATTTCCTTGGTTACATTACCTTAATCAATCCCTTCCAGGCCTCTCACACCCTCCTTGCCACTGATTTTTGGATCACTTGTTCCCTGGTCCATGGCTGGTCAACACCACCTCCTTTTCTCCACTCCCCCTTTCCCATACCCCTCTGGAACAATTGATCCCATTGTTTTCTCCTCCAGACTGTTCATCCAGCCTATCTTATCTAGATAGACTTACAGAGTTAATAATATGGAAACACAGAAAACAAGACATAGCAAGATGAAAGGACAAAAGAAAACAATGATGACAACAAAAAAATCAATGTCTACAAAAAATATATAACTAAGTAAAAAAATAAAAATGATTTAAAAGGAATACCTGTAGCTAGTTCAAGGTCTGTTTGTGGACCTCTAGGAGTGTCCTCTGATTGAGTCTGATGGGGTGCCACATGGTGGCACTCCCTCAGGACCTCCATGCTCTGCTCCCCCCTCCCACCTCCCAGTGCTCTGCTGCACACCTTTAATGTTTTGTTTCGGTGTGGTGCTGTCAGACTGGGTACAATCCCAACCTTGTTTCTCCAGTGTTGTCCCCTGTAGGGCATTGGGTCAGTGAGAGATGTCATTTCTCATAGTGTGGCTGGTCATCTGGTCCTCTCTGTGCATCAGCTGTTCTGATGGGGGTATTGTCCTCAAGGCTTGGTGGGCCAGGATGCACTCTAGTCTCGCTTCCTCTCCCTTAATTTGCTTCCATGTATGCTGGTGAGACACGTCCCTCTCCCTGAGCTGCAGCTTCAGTGTTGTCCTTAAAAGTAAATTCTTCTGGGAGTGGTGCTGGTGGCTGTCTATGTAGTTGGGATTGGGGCTTGGTCCTCAGACCTGTTAACGGGCTTCCTGCTGCATGCTATCATGCTGCATTCACATCCTAGAACATCTGGCTTAAGTTTGGTTCCTCTTTCCCTGTGGAGATTAAACAATATCCTCCCCCTTGGGTAGGCTAGTGTCCTGTTCTCCTGCCATACATTGTTATCTTTCCCTCCCACCCTGTTTTTTAGTTGGCCACCACATGTAGCCTTGGATTTGGTTTGGCTTCTGCCATGCTACGTGGACTCTCACCCCAGGAATTTTTGTATAAAGTAGCTTTTTCCTATGCCCCTTTTGCATTTTTTAAAGCTTATCTCTGCACTCACGTTGTACTTGTCCTTTTGCGCTTGGCTTACTTCACTTAGCATAATTCCCTTCAGTTCTTCCCAGGTGGCGATATGCTTCATGTGTTCATCCCTGCTTTTCAGTGATGCGTAGTACTCCATTGTATGTATGGGTCACAGTTTTTTAAAATCCATTTGTCGGTTGACGGAAATTTGAGTTGTTTCCAATTCCTTGTGATTGTGAAATGTGCTGTGATGAACACTGGAGCACAGATGTCTGGTATGTCTTTTTTCTTGTCTCTTCTCTATATGCCCAGTAGGGGGATTGCTGGGTCATATGGTGGCTCAGTTTCCATCTGTTTCAGATATCACCAGATTGATTTCCATAGTGGCTGTACATATCTACAGATCCGCCAGCAGTGGATGAGAGTTCCTGTCTCTTCACAGTCCCTCCAACATTTGCTGCTTTCTGATTTTTCGAATCAGGCTATCTTTGAAGGTGTAAGATGATATCGGGCTATCTTTGAAGGTGTAAGATGATATTTCATTGTTGTTTTAATTTGCATTTCTCTTATTCATAATGATCAGGAACATTTTCTCATATGCTTATTGGCCATTCAGATTTCTGCCTCTTTGAAACTGCCATGACGGTATTTTCAATGGCCTCACCTGCATGTGAGAGTTCACTGAATAAGGAAGACCATAGAAAAATTGATGCACCTGAATTGTTGTGCAGAAGAGTGAAAGTACGTCAACTGCTAAAAGGACAAATGGATTTGTATTGGAAGAAGTAAGACCAGAGTGTTTCTTGGAGAAAAGGATGGCAAGACTTCATCTTACAAACTTTGCCCAGGTTGTCAGAAGAGACCAGTCCCCAAAGAAGAAGGACATCGTATTTGGTAAAGTGAAGGGGCAGTGAAAAGGAGGAAGACCCTTCATGAGATGAATTGGCCAAGTGACTGCAACAATGGATGCAGGCCTAAGAACAATTGTGAGGAGAGCACAGGACCGTGCAGTGTTTTGTTCTGTTGTACACAACACTATGGGTAGGAGGGGACTAGATGCCACCTAACAACAAGTAAAAAATGTTTCCAATTTTCCCTGGCAATTTATTCTTTCACTTTGAATTTAGAAGTGAATTGTTTCACTACCATATATGTGAGTGCTCCATATATCTTTTTGTAGTTGATATCTAATTTAATAACATTGTGTGTAGTGAATATTCTTTGTATCATATTTTCATCCTTTTACTGACTTATTTAATGGTCCAGAAGATAGTTTATCTTAGTAGATATTTAGTGGGTGAATTTGAAAGGAATGCATTTTCTGCTGCTGTTGGAGAGAAGAATTCTACAAATGTCACTTAGGTACAAATGTTTGATGGTGCTGTTCCTGTTTTCTGTATTATTAATATTCTATTTAATGGTTGCATCATTTATTAGGAGAGAAGTGTTGAAATCTCTAATTATAGTTGTGGATTATTTTATTTCTCCTGCAATTTTGTTTGTTTCTGCTTCATGTGTTTTGAAAATTTGCTATTGTTGTTGTTCTCTTCATGAATTGACTTCTTTATTATTGAAAGAATTCTCTTTATTCCTGGTACTATTTCTTGCCTTGAAATCTACTTTTGTTGATATTAATATAGTTTCTTCATCTGTCTTTTGATTAGTATTTTCATGATACAATATGACATATTTGTATTTTTCACTATTATGTATAAAGTGGTTTCTTGAAGGCAATATATGTTTAGATTTTGTTTTTTAATCCAATATGACAACTTTTGACCTTTAGTGGATGTTTTTAGACTAGTTACATTTAGTAAAATCATTAATATGGGTAGGTTTGTGTTTACCTCCTTGCTATTTGCTTTTCTTTTTTCTTTTTCTTTTTTTTGGGGGGGTTATTACTGTCCTCTGCTGGGAGTAGGAGGGCCAGCCTTGCTCCTGGAGAGCTGCTGCTGGATTTGAACTGCCAGCCCTGTGGGCCGCAGTCCCGCACACAACCATTATGTCCCTGGGGCTCAGCCTTTTCCTGTAGGTTTTTCATCTTTATTTTTACCTTCACTGACTTCTTTTTTAATTCATTGCAATTGTTTCATGGTTTAATTTTATCTTCTTTACTATCTTTTTCATATAACTATTTTTTTTGCCTTTTAAAAAAGCCCCCACCCCCCATCCCATGGTTACTCTAGATTATATAGGTATATATCTTTAATTTATCATAAACTACATACAAATAATATTTTACCATTACATATATAGTAGAAGATTTTAAAAATAGCATTCAGTTACATTTCCATGTATCCACTTGTTTTTTACTTCTATATCTTCTGCTTTTACTCATGTTACAACCCTCTCTCAAAGATGCTAATATCACTGTTTTAAATAATCAACAATTTTATAGATATTTAAAAATAAAGGAAAATATTTAGCATTTACTCTTTTATTTACTATTTCTGGTGCTCTACATTCTCCTGTGTAATTCCTAATATCCATGTGGTATCATTTTCCTCCTGCCTGGAAGGTCCTTTATGTCTATCTATCTATCTATCTATCTATCTATCTATATCTTTTATTGGGGGGTTCTTACATTTCTTATCACAATCCATACATTTATCTCATGTGTCAAGCAATTTTTTCATATGCTGTTATCATTTTCAAAACAATTTCCTTTTACTTGAGCCGTTGATATTTTCCCCCTCCTCATTTCCCCCTCCCTCCATGAACCCTTGATAAGTTATAGATTATTATTTTCATATTTTACACCATCCTCTGTCATCCTTTACTGACTTTTCTGTTGTTTGTCCCTCTGAGAGGGGTTATATGTTGATCCTTGTGATTGATTCCCCTTTCCTCCCCCCACCTTTCCCTCGTCCTGGTATCTCTGTTCCCATTGTTGATCCTGAGGTTCCAATATTCCTTTAAAAATTGGTCTACTGGGCTAACAATTTAATAATTGTCTCAGATTTTGTGTACCTAAAAGCCTTTGTCTTATTCTTTTTTTAAAGATATTTTCACTGTGTTTAGAGTTATCAATTGACAAGTGTTCTTTTTCAACTCAGGTCAATTCTTTAAAGATATGACTCTACTGTGTTCATACATGTAATTTTTCTAATGATGAATGCACTGTTCTTATTTTTGTCATTCTGTATGTAATATATACTCCCCCCCCCCTCCACACACACACTTCTTTTCTTGGGTCCCTGGTGACATCAGGAAAGTGTTAGTTATTTATACCCACTAGTGGCTCACTGGGTAGAAATTTGAGTTTGTCTGCTCCTGTCAAGATGTACAGAATTGGAAACCCTCATAGGTTTGCTATGAGTCGGAATCACCTCAACAGCAGGGGGTTAGGCATTGGTGGGAGCCCTAGTGGCACAGTAGCTATATGCATTGAGTCATTAACTACAAGGTTGGCAGTTCATACCCATCAGCCACACCTTAGGAGAAAGATGAGGCTCCTTGCTGCCATAAAAATTTGTAGCTTGAGATTTCAGGCAACTCACCATGGGCGCTCCACAGGGATTGGTGAGTGGGGAGATATGGAGGTCCAGTAAGGGATCTGAGACTGTCGGTTAATCCATGTGATAGCCAAGGGCATTTCGCTGAACTGGGAGCTGACTTCCACCCATCTCCTGTGCCCACTGTGGAGTCCCAGGCACCTGGGGCCTGCTGCAGGGGCTGTTCTGACCCATGCTACCCACGCTGCTGCAGATCCCACCATGGATACCACCCCCAGTTGTCTGCCTCTGCCTTGGCCACTGTATCCCAAGCTCATGAGCCACTCAGCAGAGGCTTTCACAGCCGTGATTTGATACCCCCAAAGACCTGGAATACAACTGCTACCCACTGGCAGATCCTTCCTCTGAGTCCTTTTCCTGCTCTTCCCAGCACTCTCTCATTTCCTGTTCTTGGAACTGCGAAGCTACTCACTAGGCTGACAGTCAGTTGGGGTTTCTTCTCCTCCCTCCTACCTTCCCACCCACAGTACCTCTAGCTACAAGCAGATCACTCCCCATCCCCACCTCCACCTCACCCCCACCACAGTTTCACACTTCTATACCTAGACCACTACTTACCTTTGGACTGTGGCTATAGCCATGAACAGACTCCTGCAGAGGCCCGAGTGGTGTCCAAGCATGAGAAAGACTAACCTCAGAGCCTGACGACTGAGAAGGTCATCCAACCTGCCCTTTAAACAGCAGAATCTCAATAGGATAGTGTGAGAGAGAAACCACAGTGGGACAAAACCATCGCATGACCGCCCCCCCCCCCCCCCCCACCAGGACAATTGACTACAGGAATCTTTATATCCTGGGAAAATGGTTCTGAATTTCTTCAAAATAGCAAGTAGACAGCAAAACTGCCTCAATAACCTCAAGCAGAAAACAGGAGAAACAAAAGTCAATGTCAGAAGATGTTCTGAACCTAATAACGTTCATTAGAAGAGTCGGCCATTGGTTTGCCACAGAAAAAAAAATCTTCAGAATGCTACTTGGAGTCATACAGGACATGAGGGAAGCAATGCTGAAAAAAGATGAAACAATAAAGGCTATAAAGACCGCGCACCAAAGCAAAACCCAAGAGCTAAGGGACAAGGTAACAAAAGTAAGTAGCAAATTCCCAGACATAGCCAACAGAGTATAAAAAGCAGAGAATCATACCAGTGACGTACTGAATAACCAGGCAGATTTAAGCAGGTGAGAAAGACAGTCAAGCAAGATAATCAGAGAAGCGGAAGAAACCCTGAGAACAATGTCTGATGTATGAAAAGGATCAACATTAGAATAATTGGCTTACAGGAAGAAGACACAATGAAGAAGTCAACAACAAAAAGAGAGGGGATTCGTAGAAGAAAACTTCCCCAGCTTAGTGAAATAATATCAAGCAACCATTCAGGAAGCTGAAAGGACACCAGATAGACTGAACCTATAGAAGAATTCACCAAGGCATATAATAGCTAAACTCTCCAACACTGAGGAAAAGGAGAAAATTATAATAGCTGGGGTGGGGAAAGGGGAAGCAGTCACCTATAAAGGTACTCAGCCCTATCAGCAGACTCTTTGAAGAAGAGGAGAGAATGGAGTAATATATTATGAATGTAGAAAGAAAATAACACAAATTCAAGAATACTCTATTCAGCCAAATTATCAGTCAAGATAGATGAAGACCTAAGAGTCTTCTCAGACAAGGGAAAACTCAAATAATATGTTTAAAGAAACCAGCTCTACAAAAAAATCCTTGCCGAATCTGTTTAGGCAGAAGAACAACACTCGCTGAGCACAAATAAGAGACCACCACATAAAGCGACTCCATCCCGAAGTTGACAAATCAAAAACAGGCTCCAAGATACCATTGGCTCAATGGTGAAAAGAAGGCAAAAATGAACCACACACATACATTCACAACACATTGATAAGAAGGGAGGTACAAAAACATAATACAAATGGCTTAAGATGACATCAAAGAGCCCACAGATGGTTGCAATAACTGAATATCAATGGAGTGAACTTACATATTAAAAGACAGAGACTAGCAGACTAGCATCGATCTGCTGCCTACAAGAGACACATCTCAAGATTACAGACAAAAATATGCTGAGGATGAAAGGCTGGGAAAAAAACAACTTACTCCTCCATGGGGTATGGACAAGCAGGGAAGTGGATGAAGGGAGACATCAGGTAGTGTATGATATGAAAAAATAATAACAATTTATAACTTATCAAGGGTTCATGAGGAAGGGGTGGGGTGTAGTGGGGAGGGAGGGGAAATATGAACCGCTACTACCAAGGGCCTAAGTAGAAAGAAAGTGTTTTGAGAATGATGATGGTAACAAATGTAAAAATGTGCTTTGCATGTAATAGATGTATGTATTGATTATGATAAGTGTTGCATGAGTCCCCAATAAAATGATTTAAAAAATCCAACCAAGTGAATGGCAATTCAAAAAAAAAAAAAAAGCAGGGGTTGCAATCCATAATAAGAGATAATGATAATTCAAAATGCAGGAGTTGTAATCCATCATAAGAGATAAGGAGGGACACTATATAATAGTTAAGGGGACAGTAGACCAAGAACCAGTGAGCATAATAAATATATGTGATCCTAAGGAGAGACCCACAAAATTCATCAATCAAACACTTCCAAAGATGAAAAAAGAAATCACAGGCTCAACAATCATAGTAGATGTCTTTAATACACTACTTTCCAAGAAAGATAGATCACAGAAGCTTAACTAGAAAGTTACAGAACTAAACTCTACAATTAGGCAACTTGACCTGATAGATATTTTCAGAGTTTTCTACACAAATGCAAAAAAAAAAAATCACATTCTCCTCAAGTCCACATGGCACATACTCAAAGATTGACCATATGTTGGGATATAAGTCTAGTCTGTGTATATTCAAGCACATAGAATTTACTCAGACTTCCCTCTCAGACCATGATGTCATATACCAGGAAATCACTAAAAAGATGATTAAGAAAAGAAGGAGAAATGTTTAGAGGATAAATACTTCTCTATTGCAAAAGTAATGGGTAGTGACCTAAATCAGAGATAGAAACTAGGAAGTTTTTAGAAACCATGACGATGAGAATATGACATACCAAAAACCTGTGGGACCTAATGTGATGGGTAGTTTGTTATGCTAACATGGCCACAGAAGATTGGTGGGTCTGCTGTGACGGCACAGCCAATGAACACATGGAATGAATTGAAGGGCAGAGATAGGAAGGGCTCAGCGAGTCCTGCCCTCTCTCTTGCTTCCAGATCTTTGGCCCAGAGAGCTGCCTTGTTCATCCTGTGCCTGGACCTCCAAGAAAAACTACCTGTGGGATGCCTAATCGTGGACTTTGGATCTGTGAGTTGAGGTGCCTTCAAACCCTACTTCGCCACACTCCTGGGATATACATCTCTTGAGCTAGGGACTGTTGGACTCTGTCATCTGACTGACTGTTGGTGACCTGCTCTGCTGTTTGCTGCCTGTGACCAGATGGCCTGAATTGCTCTACAGAGGACTACTCAGTGGCCCCCAGACTTGAAGGACTACCAGTCTTCTAGCTGTCTCATGCAAGTGAGTTGCACCGAGCAATCTGTACTGCTTTATAGATAGTTAATGGTTTCTTTCTTTTCGTATATATCTTTCTCTATATATAAATATATAGAAAGAATTACTAGTGTCCTGATTTTATTTCTCTAAGAGAACCCTGCCTGACACAAGTGGTACCGGGAGTGCTTCTAGAGAAATAAAATCATAAATATGGGTTTCTTTGATTGTTTTTCTAATCTGATTAATCTTAAAATTAATTCTAGACCTAAAGCCATGGGTAATTTTGCCATTCCTACTAGTCCATAATGTGAAATAGCAAAGCTAATACCTAAAATAGGAACACCGATGGATGGGGTACTGGTTACAGGAGAGGTTCTGGGAGAATGTATGTTTGATATATTCCAGCAGTTTTGTCAAGATGCCAAGTATAGGGAAGCTGGTTGGCTGGTCCTCCTTATAATGAACTATGTGATTAAGGAGAGGGATTGCCTCAGGGCCTTAGAAGCACGCCTTAAGTGCCAACTCACAGACATGAAGGGTTCTGTCTGTGCTACAAAGTACAGCCTTCTTGCCTGTAGTAAAAGAGTCGATATTGCTGAGAACCAGGTCCAAAGTCTCATTATGTGAGTGGCTGAATTACAACGTCAGCTGAATGGCAGATCTAGAGCAGTGTCGGAAGCCAAAGTGAGGGCATTGATAGGAAAAAATTGGGACCCTGAAACATGGGATGGGAATATATGGGCTGATGATCCAGAAGAGGAGGCTATTATGCCACCATTAGAAACTGAACCAGCCCAGTCAATAGATCTACCGGCTGAAGATAGTAATCGACTATCAAGAAAACAACCCACACCTGAGCAGATCAACCAGCCTACTCAAGGTGAAACGCCAGGTGGGGCTGCATCTCCACCATTGCCTGAGGGAAATGACTTACAAGATAGTGCTGAGAATACCCAGGAAACACACTCAACATTGATAGTTTCTGCTAGACCTATAACTAAAATTAAGGCAAGGAAATCTCCTAAGGGTGAGGCCGAGGTGATTACTCAAGAAGAAGTACGCTATACTCACAAAAAACTGCTCGAGTTTTCAAATACGTACAAGCAAAAGCCTGGGGAGTATCCCTGGGAATGGTTACTGAGGGTGTGGGATACTGGTGCAAGAAATGTAATATTAGATCAGTCTGAGTTTCTGGATATGGGACCCCTCAGCACGGACTCTTCTTTCAATGTCTCAGCAAGAGAGGCTAAGAGAGGATCCAACTCCTTATTTGGCTGGTTCACTGAGGCATGGGCTGCCAGATGGCCTAGATTAGACCAACTTGAGGTGCCTGACCTACCTTGGTACACTGTAGAAGAAGGCATTCAAAAGCTGAGGGAAATTGGTATGGTGGAATGGCTCTATCAGGATACTCTCATAGACCCCAAAAGGGGGTGTCCTGAGGACATATTCTTCACTACAACCATAAGGAATAAGTTTGTGAGGTGGGCCCCAGCATCTTTGAAGACTCCTATAATTGCTATGTTGTGTGTACCAGGATTAACTGTAGGAACTGCCTTAAGTGAACTCCGACATTTGCCCACTATGGGGCTGATTGGACTCCGTGGTAACAGAGGGCAAGTGTCAGCAGTGAATCAACAGAGACAGGGTGCACATGATTATAATAGACAACAAGGCTTTCGTGGTAATCAAAGCAGTCTGTCCGTGTGGAATTATGGCATTGGCTACTTAGTAATGGTGTCCCTAGGAGTGAAATAGATGGGAAACCTACTAAATATTTACGTGACCTATACAGGCAGAAGAATGCTGGATCAGGTGAACAGAGGGATAGGCAGTCACGATCACTCAACCAATTCCCAGACTTGAGCCAGTTTATAGACCCACAACCGCTTGAATGAGGGGAAGGCCGGGTCCCTTGGAAGAAGGACTCTGCCACATCACTGAAGGTTTATGTTGTTAGTCTTTGTTCTAGCCTTCCCCAAAGGTACCTGCGGCCTTTCACAAGAGTGACCGTTCATTGGGGGAAAGGAAATAATCAAACTTTTCGGTGATTACTGGACAGGCTCTGAACTGACACTAATTCCAGGGGACCCAAAATGTTTCGAAGGCCCGCCAGGCAGAGTGGGGGCTTATGGAGGCCAAGTTATTAATGGAGTTTTATCTCCGGTACACCTCACTGTGGGTCCGGTAGGTCCCCAAACTCATCCTGTGGTTATCTCCCTAGTTCCAGAATGCATCACTGGAATAGACATACTTAGTAACTGGTAGAACTCCCACATTGGATCCCTGAAATGTGGAATAAGGGCTATCATAGTGGGATAGGCCAAATGGAAACCATTAGAATTGCCATTACCTAGAAAAATAGTAAACCAGAAGTAATGCCGCATTCCTGGAGGGATTGCAGAGATCAGTGCCACCATCAAAGACTTGAAAATTGCAGGGGTGGTGATTCCTACCACATCTCCATTTAACCACTCATTTGGTCTCCAGATGGGTCCTAGAGAATGACAGTGGATTATCGTAAGCTTAACCAGGTGGTACCTCCAATTGCAGCTGCAGTTCCAGATGTGATCTCATTGCTTGAGCAAATTAATACTTCTCCTGGTACTTGGTATGCAGCTATTGATATGGCCAATCCCTTCTTCTCGATAACAATTTCAAAGGATCACCAAAAGCAGTTTGCCTTCAGCTGGCAGGGGCAACAGTACACTTTCACAACTCTCCCCCAGGGGTACATCAACTCTTCTGCCCTGTGCCATAATTTAGTCCCAAGGGACCTCGATCGCCTGTCTAGTCCACAAAATGTCACACTAGTCCATTATATTGATGATATTATGCTGATTGGATCTACTAAGGAGGATGTATCAAAGACTTTAGATTCATTAGTACAGCATCTGCGTACAAGAGGTTGGGAAATTAACCCAACGAAGATTCAAGCACCCTCCACCTCAGTAAAATTTCTAGGGGTCCAGTGGTGTGCAGCATGTCAAGATATTCCCACTAAAGTGAAGAACAAGCTATTGCATCTGGGTCCCCCAACAACGAAACAGGTGGCACAATGCCTAGTGGGCCTTTTCGGATTTTGGAGGCAACATATCCCTCACTTGGGTGTTCTACTTCGACCTATTTATCAGGTGACACAAGAGGCCTCCGATTTTGATTGGGGCCTGGGACAAGAAAAGGCTCTGCAACAGGTTCAGGCTGCCGTGCAAGCTGCTTTGCCACTGGGACCATATGATCCAGCTGACCCAATGGTGCTAGAAGTGTCAGTTGTTGATAAAGATGTAGTGTGGAGTCTTTGGCAGACCCCTATTGGTGAATCACAGCGTAGACCATTGGGATTTTGGAGTAAAGTCCTGCCATCTTCTGTAGACAACTACTCCCCCTTTGAAAAACAGCTGTTGGCCTGTTATTGGGCTTTGGTGGAGACTGAACGCCTCACCTTGGGCCACCAAGTCACCATGAGGCCTGAACTACCCATCATGAACTGGGTATTGTCTGACCCACAGAGTCATAAAGTTGGACGTGCACAGCAACACTCCCTTGTTAAATGGAAGTGGTACATACGAGATCGAGCCAGAACAGTACCTGAAGGTACAAGTAAGCTGCATGAATAAGTGGCCCAAAGGCCCACAGTCCTCACTCCAGTCACATTACCTTCTCTTTCCAAATCTGCACCTATGGCCTCCTGGGAAGTTCCTTGTGATAATTTAACTGAGGAAGAGAAAAGTCATGCTTGGTTCGGATGATTCTGCACGATATGCAGGTGCCACTCGTAAGTGGACAGCAGCAGCGCTACAGCCCCTTTCTGGGATCTCCCTGAAAGATAGTGGTGAAGGAAAATCCTCCCAATGGGCAGAACTTCGAGCAGTGCACCTGGCTGTTCAGTTCGCCTACAAGGAAAAGTGGCCAGATGTAAGACTGCATACTGATTCATGGGCTGTGGCTAATGACTTGGCTGGATGGTCAGGGACTTGGAGGGAACATGCTTGGAAGATTGGTGACAAGGAGGTGTGGGGAAGAGGTATGTGGATGGATCTCTCTGAATGAGCCAAAAAAGTAAATGTAATTGTGTCTCATGTGAATGCTCATCAAAGGGTTACCTCTGAAGAGGAGGGCTTTAACAATCAAGTAGATAAGATGAAACGTACTGTGGAGACTGGCCCGCCTCTTTCCTCTGCCACTCCTGTTATTGCCCAATGGGCACATGAATAAAGTGGACATGGTGGCAGGGATGGAGGTTATGCATGGGCACAGCAACATGGACTTCCACTCACCAAGGCTGACTTGGCCACAGCTACTGCTGAGTGCCCTATTTACCAGCAGCAGAAACCAATGTTAAGTCCAAGGAACAGAACCATTCCACGGGGAGATCGAGTGGCAATTTGGTGGTAAGTTGATTATTTAGGACCACTCCCATCCTGGAGGGGGCAGTGCTTTGTTCTGACTGGAATAGGCACCTATTCTGCATATGGCTTTGCCTTCCCTGCACGGAATGCTTCTGCCCAAACCACCATTTGTGGACTTACAGAATGCCTCATCCACCCGCATGGCATCCCACATAGCATTACTTCAGATCAAGGAACTCACTTTACAGCAAATTCAGTGCAGCAATGGGCCCACACCCATGGAATCAATCCACTGGTCATATCATGTTCCTCATCATCCTGAAGCAGCTCGCTTGATAGAACGATGGAATGGGCTCCTGAAGACACAACTGCGACACAAACTACATGGCAACAACTTGCGAGGCTGGGGCAGTGTTCTCCAGGAAGCTGTATACTCTTTAAACCAGCGGCCAATATATGGTGCTGTGTCTCCAATAGCCAGGATTCATGGGTCCAGGAACCAAGGGTGGAAACTGGAGTGGCACCACTTACTATTACTCCTATTGACCCACTTGCAGCATTTTTGCTTCCTGTCCCAGCAACCCTATGTTCTTCGGGACTGGAGGTCCTGATCCTGAAGGAAGGAACTCTCCCACCTGGAAACACAGTATGGATTCCACTGAACTGGCAGCTAAGAATGTGCCCTGGCCACTTTGGACTTCTCATGCCTTTGGATCAACAGATCAGGAAGGGTGTCACTGTACTGAGTGGTGTGATTGATCCAGATTATCAAGAAGAAATTGCACTGGTGTTACATAATGGGGGTAAAGAGGAATATATCTGGAATCCAGGAGATCCCATAGGCCGACTCTTAGTGTTACCATGGCCTGTGATAAAAGTTAATGGTAAATTACAGCAACCCCTTCATGACAGGACATCTAATGACCTAGACCCCTCAAGAATGAAGGTCTGGGTCACCCCACCAGGCAAAAAACTACAACCAACTGAAGTGATTGCTGAGGGCAAAGGTAATACAGAATGGATAGTAGAAGAAGGTAGTTCTAACTACCAATTACAACCACATGATCAATTGCAGAAGCGAGGTTTGTGATTGTTCATGTATTTTCTGTTTATGAGCTTATTGAATCTTTTCTTTGCTCATGTATGATATATCAGCTACAATTGGACTCAGTGTGTTCTCATTTATATGTATGATAGATGTTTGATGCTAAGTATAAGTTTGATTTCATTGATGTCTGGAAATTCTATATGGGTAAAAAATTGTGCACAGGTGCTATGTTGGCAAGGGGTGGATTGTGATGGGTAGGTTTGTTATGCCAACATGGCCACAGAAGATTGGTGGGTTTGCTGTGATAGCACGGCCAATGAACACATGGGATGAATTGAAGGGCAGAGATAGGAAGGGCTCAGCGAGTCCTGCCCTCTCTCTTGCTTCCAGATCTTTGGCCCAGAGAGCTGCCTTGTTCATCCTGTGCCTGGACCTCCAAGTAAAACTACCTGTGGGACACCTAATCATGGACTTTGGAGCTGTGAGTTGAAGTGCCTTCAAGCCCTACTTCGCCACACTCCTGGGATATACATCTCTTGAGCTGGGGACTGTTGAATTCTGTCATCTGACTGACTGTTGGTGACCTGCTCTATTCTTTGCTGCCTGTGACCAGATGGCCTAAATTGCTCTACAGAGGACTACTCAGTGGCCCTCAAGACTTGAAGGACTACCAGTCTTCTAGCTGTCTCACGCAAGTGAGTTGCACCGAGCAATCTGTACTGCTTTATAGATAGTTAATGGTTTTTTTCTTTTCGTATATATCTTTCTCTATATATAAATATATAGAAAGAATTACTAGTGTCCTGATTTTATTTCTCTAAGAGAACCCTGCCTGACACACTTGGCAAAAGCAGTTATGAAAGGAAGTTTGATAGCAATAAATGCACACATGAAAAAGAGAGACTTGGGCTGAGCCCCAGTGGCGTAGTGGTTGAGTGTGGGACTGCGGCCCACTGGCTTGGTGGTTCAAATCCAGGAGCAAGGTTGGGCCTCCCACTCCCACCAGAGGGCAGTGATGCCAAAAAACAAAAACACAAACAAAAAGAAAAAGAAAAAGAGAGACTTATGATTGATATGCTGACACAAAACCTGCACTTAGGGTAGAGCAACCAGAATAATCCTAATAGCAAAAGAAATAATAAAAATAAGGTTCGAAATAAATGAGAGGGAAAACAATGGAAAAAATAAATGTGGCCAAAAGTTGGTTCTTTGAAAGAATTAACTAAATTGACATACATTTGGAAGACCTAACTAAAGAAAAGAAGGAACAAATCTCATGAGTGATGAAATAGGGGACATTAAAATGAACCCTAATGAAATTAAAAAGGCTAATTGCACAGTATTAAGAAGGTCTATATCCAATGAAATCAGTAACTTGAAAGACATGGACAAATATTTGGAAAAACAACCTCCTAGACTATCTCACATGTACCTCAAGAAATTCATCAGACCCATAGCAATACAAGAAACAGAAAAATTATTAAGGGATTACTAACAACAACGAACAAATCCCCTGGACCAGACAGCTTCACAGGAGAATTCTACCAAGCACTCAGGGAAGAACTGACACAAATCCTACCCAGACGCTTCCAAAACATAAAAAAAGATGGCAAACTCCGGAACTTTTTCTATATGGGCAAAGGTCCCACAAGAATCAAGAACTACAGACCAATATCTCAAGGGAACATCAATGCAAAAATCCTTAACAAAATTTTGGCCAATAAAATATAAATGTATATAAAATGAATAATTCACCATGACCACTTATGATTCCTTCCAGGGTTCAGAGATGGTTCAACCTAGGAAAATCCATCAGTATTATTCACTAAATTGACATGAAAAGGAGAAGAACCACATGAGACTATCAACTGATGCAGAAAAACATTTGTCAGCATCCAAAATCCATTTCTGTTTAAGATTCTCAAGAAGATAGGAATGGAAGAAAATTCCTCAATATAAAAGCTATATATTAAAAGCCAATAGCCAATGTGATCGTCGATGAAGAAAAGATGAAACAATCCCACTGAAAAAGGGGACCAGACAAGGATGCCCCTTGTCCCCACTTTGGATTGGAGGTCCTAGCTAACAACCTAAGGCAAAGGAAAGACAGCAAAGGTAATCGTTTGGAGAAAGAAAGAAGAGGTGAAGCTATCATTATTTGCAGATGATATGATTTTATAAATGGAAACCTCAAAAGCTCCACAAAAGGAGTGCTGGAAGTGATAGAGGAATATGGCAGAGTGACAGGATACAAGATAAACAAACAGAAGTATATTGGACTGCTATATTCATTGGACAAGACCATGGAAGAGGAGAAAAAAGGTAGTAAGCTTTAAAATAATTAAGCACAAATTGAAATATCTAGGGATATACCTACCCCCCCCCAAAAAAAAAAACAACCCAAAAGATTTGTACGGGGAAAACTACACAACACTATTATAAGAAACTAAAAGTGTCACCCACAAATGAAAGAATATCCCATGCTTGTGGATCAGAATATTCAATATAGTAAAAATATCAGTCCTGCTCAAAGCACTGTGTAAGTCTAATGCTATCCCAAGACAAATCCCAACATGCTTCTTCAAAGAATTTGAAAAAATGACTGCCAAGTTGAAGGACTTGCTTTACCTGACTTTAGCACCTACTATACAGTGGTCAAAACAGCAGGGTAGTGGTATAATGACAGATATTCCTATCAATAGAAAAGAATTAAAAACCCAGAAATGAAATCACCAGCATAAAGACAACTGATCTTTGATAAGGGCCCCCAAAATATCAAATGGGAAGTGATCCTTCTCCAACAAGCAGGACTGGAAAAAATGGATAAAGAAGAAGAAGCAAGACCCTTTCCTCACTACATGCACAAATATAAATTCAAGGTGGATCACAGACCTCACGGTAAATCCCAAACTATTAGGACTCAATTGGGACAAATCCGATAACTTTGATGCCAGAAATACATAGGCTATCAGAAATAGGAAAGGACACCACTAATACAGAGGAAGTACAAATTGACAGATATAGGCGGATATACTGAAGATAAAACACCTGCATGCATCAAAAGAATTTGCCACAGATGGGGAAAGCATCTTTAGCAATGACACATCTGACAATGCCCTGATTACTAAAATTTGCAGTACTCTGCTAGCCTACAATAAGAAGAAAACAACAACAACTAATAACCTACTGAGGAGGTGGGCAAAGGACCTGAACAGAAGTGTCACAAGGATGGAAATCAGAATGGGCAATAAATACATGAGAAGCTATCAGTAACCAAATTAAAACAACTCTGAGGTAACACATTGTTACAGAGTCTGTGTTAATTTGGGTAGACCAGAGAAGCAAATTCATAGAAACTCATATATGTATAAGAGAGTTTTATATAAAGGGTAATTGTACTTTAAGAAAGCATTCCAACCCAGTCCAGTGCAAGCCCGTAAGCCTGATATTGGTATACATCTGATACCAAACTATAAAGTCCTCTTCAGACTCACAAAACACATGCAATAACACCAAATACAGGAGGATCACAGACTAGTGGGTAGGAAGTCTTTGGATTCAGTGGTGTTATAAGCATCTCGGTGCTACCAAGAGTCTCCACATGACTTTTCCAGCTTCCAGGACTACATCAGGGTAAGTTCATGTGCTTTCTCCTCAGGGACGTCTCACAGGGATTCAGCAGAGAGAGAGAGAGAGAGAGAGAGAGAGAGAGAGAGAGAGAGAGAGTCTTTACTTCCAAGAAGGCAATCTTCCAAGTTTTCCCAGAATTCTTAGGGGATGGACATGCCCACATGGAGGTCTCATTGATTACATCTTGACTAACAGGCCAGACTCCACCCATACACTCTTAATCCTCGCAAATTGACACCAGATTATGTAACTATTGTAGGGCCCAATTCAAAGCATCAGAAAGCAACAAATTTTGGAGTGGCTCTGGTGATACAGGAACTTTCATCCACTGCTGGTGGGCCTGTAGGTATGTGCAGTCATTATGGAAGTAAATTTGGGGATACCTAAAACAAATGGAAATCAAGCTACCATATGACCCAGTCATCCCCAGAAGAGACCAGAAATAGACAACGGCCAGACATCTGTTCTCCAGTGTTCATTGTGGCCCAGTTCACAGTCACAAAGTGTTTGAAACAACCTAAATTTCCATCAATGGATGAATGGGTTAAAAGAAAAGTCTGATACATACATACAATGGAGTACTAAACAATAATGAATGCATGCAGTGCATTGTTGCAAGGGAAGAGTTGGAGGGAATTATGCTAAGCGATGTAAGCCAAGCACAAAAGGACCAGTACAACATGAGTCCACTGAGGTAAGCTTAAATAACACAAGGGACATAGGGGGAAAGCTACTAACTATACAAATTCCCAGGGCAAGTTCACACAGTCTGACAGGGGTCAGACCTAACCCAGGGATACATATGGCAGCCAATTAAAAAGAAGAAAATAATTTTTTAAAAAGAGGACATGAGTAGGGGGCAACACGGACTAACCCACCCATGGGAAAGGTGTTGTTTATATTGCCCCAGCAAAGGGAGAGGGACCAGATCTTAACTTGGTGCTCCGAGAAATGAATGAAACATGCCAACATGAAGCACTAAACTGACAAAGAGGTCTGTGAGGCCAGTTCCAATCCCAGCTAGGTAGACTGCCTCCCCAGAAGAATGTACCACAGAGGACCCCACTGAAGATACAGCCTATGGAGAGGGATGGTCCTACTCAGAATATACAGGGGCAAGCTAAGAGGGAGAGAGAAAGAGGGAGAGGGAGAGCGGACTCCATCTTGGTCCACCAAGCCCCAGGATGACATTCCTGATAGGAGCAGTCAGTGCACAGAGGGGACCACAGGGCTGCCCATAGTATGAGACATGGCATCCTCTCACTGATCCATAACACCATGCGGGACAGCACTGGAGGCACAGAATGGAGATTTTTCCCAGTCTGACACTGCCCCCCCCCTCCCCACACACACACTGAGGTGAAACACAGAGCGCAATAGAGCAGCAAGAAGAGCAAAGCAATACATCCCTGAGGAATCAAAAAGTAGACTTTGGGTGCTGGGCATGGCACCCTATCAGACTTGATCAGTAAACAAACCCATCTGTAAACAATTGGACATCTCCTCACAGAAGGGGGTCACAAGGAATGGAGAGGCCAGCCAGGGTGCAGTATTCTTTAATGCTCCATCCCGACCCCACCCCCGCACTATTATGACCCCAATTATACATTATAAATCCAACTAGACCAGTGCACCTACACTGCTACAGAAAAGAGTTGTCTACACAAGGAATCCAGGATAGAAAAACCTCACAGGAATAATAATGAAAGTAGTGATACCATGAGGATAGGAGGAAGGTGTGAAGAGACAGGAGGACCAATCACAATGATCGATGCATAACACCCCCTGCCCCCCACAGGGGAACTAACAACAGAAACATGGGCGAAGAGAGAAAGCAGAGTGTTTAAGATATAATAAAAATGTATAATTTACCAAATGGGTTGACAAGGGGGAAAGAGGGAGAAAAGGAGGAGCTGATATCAAGCGCTCAAGTAGAAAGACTATGTTTTGAAAGGGCGATGGCAACATATGTACAAATGTGCTTGACGTGAGAGCCCCCGATAACGCTATCAAAGTTGCCAGGTTGGAAATGCACAGGGGCAGTCATCCTCTGTCCTGCAGGCTCATCATGAGTTGGGATCAACCAACGGCAGTGACTTTTTTTTTAGAACCCTTTTTGAATGTATGAGTTTATAATTTTGTTTTTCAAATTTGAGGCTCAAGAAAGGATGTTGTCTTAAGTCAGGATCTATGGAAACAGCTACTGAGATCGAAAGCTTAAAGTACAGTTTTTACCAAGGCACGTACTCAGGAACAACACCGAAGAGACGCAGACCTGGGAAGTTGGAAAAAATTAACTATAATAAGTTAGCGAGACCCTGGTGAATTCTACAGGATGCTCTTAAGATGGAAGGGCCCTTAAATGTTGTCCTAAACTGAGACAAAGGGGATAATCCTTTGTACTTCACACTGACTAGTCAAGTCGTTGAAGGTGGGTGTTCCTCAGAGGAGTGGCGTAACTTTGAGTTCATTTGGTGGAGCGCAATTTCTTGAAAGTCTAACGGTTGCATTTCATCAGTGGACAATACTCCTGGCAGTTAGGAGAGCCAATGCTTTACTGCTGAAAGATTGTTACTCAACCATCATATTTTCTCAATCAAATTGCAAATATCTGGAAACAGTGCATTTTTATCACTTTTCAGCTGCTACAGTGGCTAGCAGTATATTGTGATCATTTACAAATGCAGTCTTATCCCTGGAAAGATATTTTGGGACCCAAATTCCTAATTTTACAATTGCGTATATTGAGGCTGAGAGAAGCTGTACAACCAGTAAGTTTCTTACTAGAACCCAGATCTCCCAACCTATAGGTTAGTGTTCTTTTTACTATACTCAACTACATTATAATAACTATTAAGTAACCCGGCAGTACACAACTGAGCATGTACCTATATCTCTAATGATCAAATATGTCTAAGAAGCCTTTTTATAGACATAAGTGTAATAACCACAGAGATTATGAATGAAGCTAAACTAAAAAAAAGATTGAAGGACATTCATAAAATATATGTATCTATGGCTGAGCCCCAGTGGCACAGTGGTTATATGCGGGACTGCAGCCCACAGGACTGATGGTTCAAATCCAGCAGCAGCTCTACAGGAGCAAGGCTGGGCTTCCTACTTCCACCAGGGCAGTGATGCCGCACACACAGAAATATATGTATCTATGGGAGGTTACTGCCCCCCCCCCCTCACCCCACAAGACAGAATTATGCTGGGGTAGAGCAGTGGCTAGCAGTGTATTGTGATCATTTACAAATGCAGTCTTATCCCTGGAAAGATCTTTTCCTAATTTTACAATTGGGTATATTGAGGCTGAGAGAATCTGTACAACCAGTAAGTTTCTCACTTGACACTAGAACCCAGATCTCTCAACCTATAGGTTAGTGTTCTTTTTACTATACTTAACTATATTATAATAACTATTAAGTAACCCAGTGAGTGTCTTCCTACAGACAGCGACAAAGGACATTTCAGGAGACACACAGCAGGGAAGCAAGGTGGTCTGAGATCCCAAAATGGACCAAATCAAGAAGGGAGTACTCTTGGCTGGACAGTCCAGAGGAGAGAACAACTGGACCGAGGGTTCCTAACAACCGTGGGGGGAAGGGGGCATGGACAGACTCAGGGATGGAGGGAACAACCAGTGGTCTGCAATCAGTGGGGAGGAGAGTGGAGGAGGCCCAATAGGGCCAAAGTAAGTGTAATGTAACAGAGAGGAAATTATGAAACTCAAATGAAGACTGACCACAAAAGAGGGATGGGAAGAAGACAGAAGGAAACAGAGGAAGGAACAAGAAGGCAAAGAACACTTGTAGAGGTCTAAACACAGGCATCTATGTATGTAAAAATAATTATCTATGAAAAGGTGGGAATAAATTCAGAAACATATAGTTATAGACTTAGTACTAAGGCAGCAGTTGGACCTTGGGCCTCCACCCAGTCACTCCCTCAGTGCAAGAACACTTTGTTCTATGAATCTGGCCATGATGCTCACCGGCCCAATATGATCACTGAAGTCAAATAGGTGCATAAGCGAATGTGGTGAAGAAACGGATGGCACCCAGATATCAAAAGATACACAGTCTGGGGTCTCAAAGCCTGAAGATAAACAGCCAATTAGCTGAGAAGTACCCAAGTCCACACGGAAGAAGCACACCAGCCAGTTTGGCCGAAAGGAGTCAAAGGGATCACGTCTCAGGCATCAAACAGGGAAAAACAATATTACTGTCTATGCACTTTCCTGAGATGATTACTGAGGACAAGTGGGGACAGGAGAAAGAGTGGTGAAGATGGTTAATGGTACCCGGCTATCAAGACATAATGCCTGAGATCTCAAAGGCTTGAGGATGAGGAAACAGTGCAACAAGGCCTACTATAGAAGAAGCACACCAGCCTGTGCAACTATGAGGAGTGGAAATAAACAGCCTATCAGGCATCAAAGAACAAAAAACATATAGTTAAGTACCCATCCTCCTGTCATGATCGCTGAGGACAAAAGGGTGCAGAGGCGGACTGAGCCAAGAAAACTGATGGCGCCCAGCTACCAAATGATAAAGTAGCTGGGATCTTAAAGGCTAGAAGGTGAACAAGTGACCATCCAGTGCAGAAACAGCAGAGCCCACATAGAAGAAGCTCACCAACCGGTGTGACCAGGAGGGGTCGAAGGGAGCAGACATCAAACATCAAAGGACAAGGATTAAATTGGTAAGAATGAGGGGGAGAACAGGGTGGGGACCCAAAGCCCACTTGTGGGCAATTGGACACCCCCTGACAGGGAGGTCATGGGGAGGAGATGTTTCAGTCAAGGGGCAGTGAGGTAGCAATGAAGCATAAAACTTTCTTCTATTTCCTGAAGGTTTCCTCCCCCCCATCACCATGGTCCCAAGTCTTCCCTGCAGTTCCAGCTGGACTGGAGGAGGTACACTGGCATAGATAGGAACCGGAAGCACAGGGAACTCGGGGTGGATGAACCCCTCGGGGTCAGTGGTGGGAGTGAAGTTGCTGGATGGGTGGAGGGAGGGTGGGGTGGAGAGAGAAAGCCAGCTGTGGGGATCTGCAGACTGTCTCCTATCTGGAGGACGGATGGGCAGGGGAAATGGTGGGCAGTGTAAGATATGACAAAACAATAATGACTGCAGAATAATGATGACTGGAGGGGGGGAGGGTTGGAGGGGGAAGGAAGTGGGGCTCATATCAAGGGCCTAAGTGGAAAGGCAGATGTTGGGAGAATGTTGATGAAGGCAGGCAAGTGGGGGTGCTTGCCACAGTATATGTAACTATGTATTGAACTATGTATGATGAAAAGTGATGTATGAGCCTCCAATAAAGTGATAAAATTTAAAAAAATAACCCAGCAGTACACAAATGAGCATATACCTATATCTCTAATGAATAACTATGTCTAAGAAGACTTTATGTAGACATAAGTGTAATAACCACAGAGATTATGAATGAAACTAAATTTAAAAAAAGATTTAAGGACATTCATAAAATATATGTATCTATGGGAGGTTACCGCCTCCCCCGCACCTGCACCCCACAAGCCAGAATTATGCTGGGGTAGAGCAGTGCTTTCCTAGTGTGCATTTCCCCCCACTAGGCGAACATCACCAGAGTTCATGAACACAGTGGTGTTGTCTGGGAATGTTCTCTCTGGTCAAAGTGAATTTTTTTTTTACATAAAAGCAGTTTTGCTTAAACTTCGCATCTTGTGATGACTGATTTAAGAGAACAGCATGTGACTGTGAAATTTTGTATTCTCCTTGGGGAAAATGCCACAAAATTGTAGTGATGCTGAATAGTTTATAAGGACAGTGCTAGGGGAAAACTCAAGTGTGTACGTTTTCCTGTTTCAAAAAATCCAAATTATTGATTTATGTCTAACCTCATTCTGGACATCTATCCACTTCTGGAACAGATGAAAATGTCAACAAAATTTGTACATTTGTGCTTGAAGACTGATGACAGACAGAAACGGGGACATTATCTGAACTGTCTTGGAGCTTGGTTCAGCAAATTTTAACAGAAGATTTGGAAATCAGAAGGGGTGCTGAGAAATTTGTGCCTTGGGTTCTGACAGACCAGGAAAAAGAGCATTGAGTGGAAACATGCTGTTCTTTGAAAGAACAGCTCCCAAGTGAACCACACTTTCCCCCCAAGTTCATTACTGGTTATGAGACACGGTGCTATTCTTACGACCCCGAAAGCAAGCCTCAGTTAAGCCAGTGGGAGATGCCATCACCATCTCCCTCCACAAAAGCTCATCAAAGATCAGGATGATGCTCCTTTGTTCTTTTTGTTTTGTTTTGTTGTAAATCCTTTTTTGGGGAGGCTCATACAATTCTTAGCACAATCCATCCATTGTATGCTAAGCACATGGGTACCTATGATGCCATCATTATTCTCAAAACATTTTCTTTCCACTTAAGTTCCTCATATTGGCTCTTCCTTTTCCAACCCTCTCCCCACGTCCCCTTCCCTCATCGACCCCTGACAATTTATAGACTGTTAGAATTTTGTCTTGTTGAATGCAGTCCGATGTCTCCCTTCGCCCACTTCCCCATTGTCCATACCCCAGGGAAGAGGTTATATGTAGATTCTTATGATTGCTTTCCCCTTTCAATTCCGCCATCCCTTGTTTTTTGATGAGAGGGGGATAGTGCATTTAGAGTTTATTCCATCAGATCAGACTGTTTATCAAGCTTTTTTTTAGAGGTTCTGGAAAGGTTGCATCATAATGTGCTACAAAAAAGGCCTAATTTGTGGCAGATGGGGTGCTGGTTTTGCCATCATGACAATGCACCTGCTCACACAGCCATCCCAATGGGCCAGCCTTAGGCAAAAAGCAGCATGCCTCGTTTGCCTCCCACACCTTACTCATGTAACCTCACGCTGTATGACTTCTTTTTGTTTCTACACATGAAGAGGGACACAAAAGGACAATGATTTGACAATGTTGAAGAGATGAAGAAGAAGAAAAAAACAACAACAAGGGAGGTGCTATGAATTTGAAAAATGTTTCCAAGAATGTAATCACAGATTTGAGAAATGTATTTAGTGTAGTGGAGAGTAACCGAAGGTCATAAGACGGTTTTGTAAAAGGAATTAGGTAGCTTTTGGGAGGTCCCCCCTCGTATGTATCACACTCACCTACACTGTAGGGGGAAAATTCAGAATGTTTGTGGGAAAATAAACTTAAAAAATAATAGAACTTTATTTTATGAGCTTTTGAAGCCCATTTTTATAATCTTTGAAAACAGGAACCCGTGCTTGGTAGACATCTGTCAGGAAGACAGACTCAAATATTAGATGAAGGTCCACAGAGCAGATGATCAGTTTACATTCAATAATTCATGCACATTTTATTTCAACTCATCCATTGCAACTCCCTCTTTATCCATTTTGTTTTAACCCCTCTGTGTTTCCTGTTTCTACTTCTCCATCTTTCCTAACCCAATGAACTTTGATGTTCGATAAATACTGCCACTTAGGGTGCTTTGGTAAGAACTGTCATTGTTACCTAATTACAATCATGCTTCCAATAATGTGATGTTGTCTTTGTTGCTGATGGTGTTTCTATGGTCGATAATTTTGTTAGATTTTCTGATGTTTTTGTAGAAAACCTGCCTATGCACAGCATAGAAGAGGTGACTAATTAGCGTGTATCTCTTCCTCTGTCATATGTGATTGTATTAGTGTAGCTACCTGGACCTAGCTAGACAGTTAACTGCTCTTGGAAAGCAATATGGACTGGTAATGCAGTGACAGTCATTAATCCAGGGAGCTGATTTCCAAGGTTCCATCAACTTTAGGCCACCATTTCAGAACATTCATGATCTCTCTCACTGCCTTGAGTCAGTTCTGATTCATACTAGGCTGCCTCTTTCGGTTTCTGAGGCTGTCGATCTTTAAAGGAGCAGACAGAAAGTCTTATTCTCTCTGAGAGTGACTCATGGGTTTGAACTGCTGCTCTCGTGGCTAGCAGCCACATGATTAGCCCACCATGTGACCAGGGTTCCCTTAGCATTTATGATATATGCGCCATCATTTTTATAAATGTTCATGCCATAGCATGTAAAACTGGATACACAAACACAGAAAATTGCTTGCAGAGACTTAATAAAGCATCACGTAGAATTTTGAAACATGTTCTATTTCAATGTGCCTAATTCTCATAGAAGACACTAAATTTTATTTTCAATTACAATTTTTGTTCAATTTTCCCCATTAAACATTTTTAAATTAAACTGAGCTTGAGTGAAGGTCTGTTCCTTGCAACCAAAATGTTCCTAAGACATGTCATTCACTCAATTTACTTCTTTAACCCCTGTTTGATGACCAGTATTAGATCCAGTTATGAGTTGGGCTGCGAATGCCAAGGTTAGCAGTTCAAATCCATCTTGCCCTGCAGAAGAAAGATGAGGTTTTCTGCTCCACAAGGAGTTGCAGTCTCAGAAGCCTATAGTAGCAGTCCTGCTCTGTGCTATAGGCTTGGGTTTGACTCAATTGCAGTGAATCTGGCTCGTTGTTTTCTCTCAATGCCCATTGTTGTCCTGGGCCAGAAGCAAGAATCCCCTTTGAAAGAAAAATCAGTTTCTATTGGGACTGGTATTTGACTAATCATGATTCATGACGACAATTTGGAATGCACTGTCCCTGCCTACTTTCTGCTCTCTTCAAATCTAGTTGGTCTCAGGAGTTCCAGGAACCAAGGGCACCTGGTTGTCAGGAACTCACTGTAGTCTTAGGAAGTGGGGCGTCTCCCTATATCTCATGGCAGGAATCTAAGAGGACTGTTGCCTCAAAAGAGTAATTCCTGAGTCTCATACTGCAGTGCTTAATACATCAAAGTAGTCACCTATCAAGATGGTCAGAGATGTAGAAATAGGTTCAGTGTCCTTTGAGTCAAATCTCACTCTTTTTTTCTCAGGTGGTTTCAATTAATTAGCAAGTATGTATTGAGCATTGACTGTACATCAATGATCTCATCTTTCTCTTTCCTCTTTGATTCCAATCCCTCAATTTACATTCTGAGAACCCTTTCTTCTCTGGTATTCTCTTGGATTACTTACACATCTCTCTATTTCACTGCTGAACTTTTATGAAAGAGTTAACCTCACTTGATATTACTAGTGCCTTAACCTTTCATTGATTCATTTTCTCTGTCCCATCAATCTAATGCTTTGACCAGGATAAAATTTGATCCCCTTGTGTCCCTAGAGGAGACCTGGTAGCACAGTGGTTATAAGTTGGGGTGCTAACTCCAAGGACATCAGTTTGAAACTACCAGCCACTCCATGGGAGAAAGATGAGGCTTTCTATTCCCATAGAAGAATGACAGTTTTGGAGACCCACAGGGACAATTCCAGCCTGTCCTATAGGGTCGCTAAGAGTAAATGTAGACTCAATGACCATGAATTTGATTTTGTTGGGTATTCCTATAATAAATGTCTACTTTTAATTTAGTTGAAGTGACTTTTTGTTTCTTGTGACCAAACATTTTCAAGATATTCTTGCATACTCAGTCTACCTAGGTGACCTTTATTCAATGACTTGCTTTATACTCTGACTCAGGGGAATGGTGAGTTTTCTATTGAGCGTGGGAATATGTCTCATCTAGGCTGAGTCACATATTCTTCCTTGATGTTACTGAGACAGCTGTACCTACACATGGCAAATGGAACATTTTGAATCACCCTGTTATTGATTGGGTCTGAACTTTCTACCACCCCAAAGATTTACGGTAAAGTTAGTTGGAGTCAAGGCTTAGACTAAAGCCCATGAGGAAACTCTCTCCAGTCAATCTTCAAACAGGAGTGAAACTCAATTAATGCTCCTGAGAGAGGAAGCAGAAAATGCCAGTTATTAGTTTGTTACCTGGCCAATGAAATTATCATCTGACTAATTCTCTCAGGTCCCTGGAGGTGGAAATGAAGGAAAGAGATGGGGCTGGTTGTTGCCTTCAATACCATTGAGCCAATCTGAGTACATTAATTACCAGCCAATGCACCTGATGGACAATAATAACTCACTGGAGGACTGCATGTTGTTGTGATGCTAAATAGATTTTAGTGAAGCAATCAGACTAAGATAGACTAGGAAGAACAGTCCAGGCAATCTGTTTCTGAAAGTCAGCCAATCAAAACCCTTGAGTGCAACAATCTCATCCCCAACCTAACATGGAGTACGCGGGACTGGGCAATGTTTTGTTCTGCTGCGATTGGAGTTGAGTTAATCTGGGTTGACTAGAGAGACAAATTTATGGATAATCATATTTGTATAAGAAAAAGCATTATATAAAAAGTAATTATGTATTAAGAACACATCCCGGTCCAGGCCTGATGAAATCCATAAGCACAATATTATCTTATATGTACAATATCATTCTATAAATTCCTCTTCAGAGTCACTGAACACATGCAATTACATTGAATGCAGGAAGATCACAGGCCAGTGGGTAGAAAGTCTTGTGGATACAGTGGTGACGGGAGCATCTCAGTGCTGATGGGGGGCTTCATGTGCTTCCTCCAGCTCCGGGGCCCCGGCTCCATTAGCGTAGCTCCATGTGGCTTGTCAACAGGAACGTCTTACAGGGAGAGCCTGTATCTGGCTTCCAGTGCGCCACGTATCTCTGTCGCAGCTCCAAATGAGGTCATCCTGCAGCAGCCTGATTGACAGGTTAGACTCCACCCCTTCCTTAACAACAAGATTCAGGAGTAAATTTGTGGCAGTCAAGTACTCTTGTGTCAATTTCAGAATTGGGAGTGTAGAGGTGGAGTCTAGCCTGTTAATGAGACCTCTGTGTGGGCATGGCTTTCTCCTGAAAATTCTGGAAAGCCTTGAGGTATTTCCTCCATGGAGGTGAGAGACTTGACTCAGTCTCTTGAAGACGCTCTACTGACAAGACACATGGCAGCATGCTGATAGACCCTGAGGCCTGGAAACTGGAAGAGCCACAAAGAGACCCCTGCCAGCGCTGAAATGCTTCCACCACCACTGGATGCATGAGACTCTGCACTCACTGGCCTGTGATTGTCCTGGTGTCATTTCTTGTGCTTCGTGAGTCTGCAGAGGACTTATGGATTGGTATCAGACATAAGGCTACTATCGGACTTATGAACTTGGATTGGACTGGGTTGGGATGCTTTCTCAATGTTCCATTCCCCTTCTACATAAACCTCTCCCTTATATACATATGCATGTTTATGAATTTGTTTCTCTAGTCTACTCTAACTAACACAAAATTCAATGGTATCTATTAAGAAAAGAAAATTGCTTGTTGGGCAGCAGAGATAACAGTGAATCTGTAAAGCAAGTCTTTCATGTCCAACGAAATTACAGTCTGTGGGGGTAGAGATGGGTTTGGGAGAATGATATATTTATAAATAGGTAAGTTCCATGAGCTATTTTGAAAGAAATCTCAGCAACATACAAAGATAAATAAATAAATGGAAGATGGTTTAGAGAAAATGAATAAACGTATGAGGTTCCATCTACTTGTTCTTTTTTTGCTTTTTATCCCCAACCTGGATAAGGTGCTCTGTTGTATTTAATTGTAAATTGTGTAAAAAAAGCAAAGCCCTTTTGGTTGGGATTTTCAGGCTTTATTTATTTATTTAATATACTTTTATTTATTTATTTTAAATCATTTTATTGGGGGCTCATACATCACTCATCACAATACATACATACAAATACTGTGTCAAACACTTTCACAACCTGTTGTGGTCATCATTCTCCAAATATCTGCTTTTCTACTTGAGCCCTTGATATCAGTTTTTCATCCTTTCCCTTCCCTCCCTGCTCCCCCTTCACCATCAACCTTCAATACTTTATAAATTATTATTTTGCCATATCTTACACTGCCGGATATCTTCCCTCACCCACTCCTCTGATGTCCGTACTCCAGATAGGAAGTTATGTATAGATTCCTGTAATTGGTTACCCCTCTCTATCCCACCTTCCTTCCACCTATCCAGTAACTTCATTCTCACTCCTGGTCTTGAGGGGTTCATCTGTCCTGGGTTCTCCATATTTCTGGTTCCCATCTGTACCAGTGTACCTCTTCTAGTCCAAGCTGGATTTGTAAGGTAGAATTAGGATCATGATAGTTGGGGAGAGGAAGCCTTTAACAACTAGAGGAAAGTTGTATGTTTCATCTTTACTTCACTGCACCCACACAGGCCCATCTCCTCCCTGCCACTTTTCTGTAAGGAGGTGTCCAATGGCCTACAACTTGGGTCCCCACCCTGTTGTCCCCCTCATTCTTATTGAAGGGATTCTTGTTTTCTGATGCTTGATACCTGCTCCCTTTTACCCCTCATGATCACACAAACTGGTGTGCTTCTTCCATGAGGGCTTTGCTGCTTCTGTGCTAGATGGCTGCTTGTTTACCTTCAAGCCTTTAAGACCCCAGATGCTTTATCATTTGGTAGTTGGGCACTATCAGCTTCCTCCTCTCTGTTTGCCTCTGCACCCACTTATCTTCAGTGATCATATCGGGAGGGTGAACACATAATGATCAGGTTTTATTTTTGATGATCTTAAAAAGTAGGTGCTAAGAATAGATTATTTGTAGTGGACCTGTCCAAGAGGACACAACCGAATCTCTGTATTAGACTGGCAAAAATCTGAGAAGTCTAAGGTTCCAAAGGGGAAAGAACTTGCTTTATGTCACATGAAGGAAAGCAGGGGCAAAAGAGAAGAGCAGCCGGATCCTGTACACTGTCTAGATTGGAAGGACTTTTAGAGTCCCTCATCTACATACTGAAGAAACAAGCCCACTGAGGGAAGGAAGTCGATTGGATCAAAGTTACACAGCTGGTCAATGGCATGTACCACTAGTCTCTCAACCCTCAACAATACACCTGCTCCAGGTATCTTGGCACCCAGAAAGGCTGTCTGATTGGTCTCTTTCCTTCTGTCTGTCATTGTCTTCTTTCAACATTGCCCTGCTCACAACACTTTGACCTACTACCTTACAATTTCTTCAGAGCATTCACCTCCTGCTTCAGGACCTTTGCTGGCCTCTCAACTTGACCAACTCTTACTTGTTCTTCAGGATTTAATCTACTTAGCCTTCATCTAAAATGTCACCTCCTGACCATTCAATCTAAACATGTCTATCTCATTTTTTCTCAGGGAAAGGGGGGAATCCTTTCCTTTGTATCACAAAGGAAATGGAGATGGGTTTGTAATTATTGTAATTATCATCGGATGTCAGGGTGAGCGGGTCCGCAACACTTGAACAAATCCTTAGGAGCGACTTTGTGATTGTGGAAAATAATGAGGACAGACAGACAGCGGGGCACAGAGCCTCCTCGTCCCATGTCAGGACTGACAGAGAAAGCATTTTCCAAAGGGTGCGTGTATATATTGGGGCGTACAGGTATTTCAAAAGACACGCACATCCGGCACCAACATCAAACATAATCAATAGGTAAATCATAATCAGGTAGCATAATAAACAAGCAGTGATTTAAGTCAGCACTTTGCTGTAGTGCTAGTTGACTTCCCCAAGGGTAGCTATCTCTGATCAGTATCAGCAATTGGTGTTAAAACAGAGTTTGCTATTTTATGGCGGTTTGGCTATAGAACCTGATTGCTTGTATCTAGATAACTTTTAGGCATTGGGAAGTAACCAGACACAGAAATGATTCCTCCTCTGTGATAGCTCTTCCATGACAGTTATTTTATGGGGGGTTGTCGGAGGGACCGTGTTTAGTCATGAGGATGTGTATTAAATCCTTATTGATATCTCATAGTCATGAGAGTCTTCCCCCTCTAGAGTCAGATTTCCATACACATAATTATGATCATGGGTGACTTAACTGTATTTCATTCTCATCTAGCCTCTCAGTTTACCACAGTCACACCTACCATTCGAGTATCTATTTAATATCTATTTGTTCTACTACATCGCAAGTTCCCAGAAAGCAAGACTCTTGCCTGCTTTGCGCATCAGCAGCTCGAACAATCCCTGGCATATTGCTAGTCCTTAACAAATGTGTGGCTGTTGAATGAGTTATGAGTTGCTACACCTTTCATCTCTGACATCTGCCCCCAAATGCATCACATTTTCCAGGTTCGCATTTCCTTTTATGCACAGGCAGATTAAAAGCTCCACCTATAGTTGAATTATTCCTGACCTAATCAGGTATAGTTATTCTCAGATTCATCTATCAATCCATCCATCCATTCATGTAGGCATTATTTATTGAGCACCTATTAATTACAAGGCCCTATGCCAGCCACTATATAAGATTAAAAGATGAATAAGACATGGCTCTTGTCCACTAGACATTTACAATCTAGAAGGGGGGTTGAATGGTTATCATATAGCTTCAGTAGAAAAGCAGGCAGTCTGGTTTGCATAGTGGGAGACTATGAAGGTGAAGAAAAGCTGGATACTATTTCAAATTACTGATTTCAGAAAGGCTTTCACAGTGGAGGTAGCATCTGAGTGGGGCCTTGAAGAATGGTCATGATTTAGATAGTTGGGGTGGTGGAGGAAGCATCTTAGATGAAAAGTGGAATTAGCATCATAAAGAATCAGAAATGTTCTGTATAACGTTTTCAAGGGCCAGGCTTTTTTTTCAGGCTTTCTTTTATTAATCATTTTATTAGGGGCTTGTACAGCTCTTCTAACCATCCATACATCCATTATGTCAAGCATATTTGTACATATATTGCCATCATCCTTTTCAAAACATTTTCTTTCTCCTTGAGACCTTGGTAACAGCTCCTCATTTTTTTCCTCCCTCCCTAGCTCTCCCACCCTTATAGACTCCTGATAAATTATAAATTATTATTATTTTTATATCTTACACTGTCAGTTGTCTCTATTCACCCATTTTATGTTGTTTGTCGCCTTGGATGGTTGGGTGGTGGTGGAGTTATAAGTTGATCATTGTCCTTGGTTCCCCCTTCTTCCTCCACCTTCCCCCTGCCCTCATGATATCGCTACTTCCATTATTGGCCCCAAGGGGTTTATCTGTCCTGGACTCTGTCTTATCTGTCCACTGTGCATGCTCTGGTCTCGAAAGATTTGTAAGATAAAATGAGGTCATGATAGAAGAAGCATTAAAGAACTAGAGAAATGTAAGTTTCACCAGTGCTATACCACACCCTGGCTGGCTCATTCCTTCCTTGTGATCCTTTTGTGAGGTGATTTCCAATTGTCTATAGGTGTCCTTTGGGTATCCACTCTGTCCCTCCTTGTTCACATCGATAATGATTGATTGTTTTGGGTCTTCTGATGCCTCATGACATCAGAAGCACACACAGACTCATGTGCTTCGTCCATGTGGACTTTCTTGCTTCCCACCTAGATGGCTGCTTGTTTATCTTCAAACCTTTAAGACCTCAGACACTAGATCTTTTGAAAGATAGGCACCATCAACTTTCTTCACCATTTTGTCTTTAGTGATTGTGTCCAGAAGGTGAGCATCAGAGAATGTCAGGTTATTAGAACAAAGTGTTCTTGCATTGAGGGAGTACTTGAGTAGAGGCCCAATGATCATCTGCAACTTTAATACTCAAAGGCCAGGTTTTAAAGGAGTAGATCACCAGGTCCTTCTTCCTCATCTATCTTAGTTTAGAAGCTCTGGTGAAACATGTCTACCACAGGTGACTCCGCTGATATTTGAAATATAGATGGCATCACTGAACAATGAAAACAAAACTCCAGGAATTGATAAAATACATAATTGAAATACTTCAACAATAGAAGCAACAATTAAGGTGATTTTTACTTGTCAACACTAAGAAGTTTGGATGACATCTGGATAACCAATTAGAAGAGATCTATGGTAAGTTTGTGCTCATATCAAAGAAATGTGAGCCAACAGAATGTGAAAGTTATCAACAAATATCAATGTCACTCACAAGTAAAATTTTACTGAAGATTGTTCAAAAATGGTTGCACATTATATAGATAGAGCTTCCAGAAGTTTAAGCCAAATTCAGAAGATGATGTGGATTAGGGATATCATTGCTAAAGTCAGAGGAATCTTTGCTGAAAGGGGAGAATATAAGAAAAACATTTCCTTGTGTTTTATTAATCATGCAAAGATATTCAATTGTGTGCATCAACAAATTAAGGACAGTATTGCCAATGATTGAAATTCTGGGACACTTAATTGTCCTCATGTGGAATCTGTACATAGATTAAGAAGCAGTTGTTCAAACAGAACAAAGGGAGATTGCATGGTTTAAAATGAGGAAAGGTGTGTTTCATTGTTGTTCACCATATTTATTCAAGCTGTGTGCTGAGTAGATAATGTAAGAAACTTGACCATATGAAGAGGAATCCAACCTTGGGGTTGGGGAAAGACTCATGAACAATCTGCAATATGCAGATCACACATCCTTGCTTACTACAAGTGAAGAGGATAAGATGCATTAACTGATGAAGATAAAAGTCTATAGCTTTTGATATGGATTATTCCTCACCATAAAGAAGACAAAATTCCTTACAACTGGACTGATAGACAACACTGTGATAAATGGAGAAAATACTACCAATACCACTTTACTCAAATCCATAATCAAGTACCACGGAAGCAGTGGTCAGGAAATCAGATGATAGATTGTATTGGGCAAATCTGCTGGAGAAGAAAAAAAATCTTTATATTGTTAAAAAGCAATTATATCACTCTGAGGACTAAGGTATTCTTAACCTGAGCGATGGTATTTTTCAATCATTTCATATACGTGTGCAAGTTAGACAATGTATAAGGAAAACCACAGAAGAACTGATGCATTTGAATTAAGGACTTGGTAAAGAGTAATTGAAAGTTGCATGGACTTCTGAAAGAACAAGCAAATCTGTCCTGGAGCAAATTCAGTCAATATGGTCCTTAGAAACTGGGTGATGAGACTAGATGTCATGTAATATGCATTGTGGTGCTGGAGAAAAATATTGACAGTAACATGGACCACTGAAAGGACAAACTGGTCTGTTTCAGAAGAAAACTGCCAGTGGGGCTTTGAGAGACAAGAATGACAAGACTTCCCTTTGGACATGTTAGGAAAGACCCGTCCCGGGAAAAAAGACATCGTGTGTGATCGAGTCGAGGGAGCAAAGAGGAGGAAGGCTTCCCAGGAGCTGGACTGGCACCTTGGCTACAATACCAGGCTCAAGCATAAGAACAATTGTGAGGATGATGCGGGACCAGCCAGTGTCTTGTTCTGTTGTATGTAAGGTCATCATAACTTGGAGCCAACTCTGTGGTCCCTAACAACGAAGGACCAGTCCCTGGAGAAGGGCATTGTGCTTTGTAGAGAGTAAGCGAGGAACAGGCTGACTCTCAGTGAGATGCGTTGACACAGTGAATGCAACAAGAAGCTCAAACACCATGGCAATTACAAGAAGGGTGGGGTATTGGGCAGGGTTTTGTACTGTCGTGCATAGGGTTTTGCATAAGTGACTCCAAGGTATCGAACGACTGCAAAACACAAGTACTCTTTGAAGAGCGATTTTTTGTTATGAATTATGTGGTTTACATTTCAGGTCATCAGTTCTGTGTTCAACAATTTAAGCTACTTCTCTACCCCTTCAATAGCTTTTTACTATCTCCCATCACCTTTGATTTTTCCTTCCTGTGGAATACTACCTTTGTCATCATCATAATTCACACCTGTCTACCTTCTAGCCTGCTTTTGCACTTCCCCTTCACTCCTCTCTCTTTGTAACCTTCAAAGCCTGATTTCTCTGGTATGAAAACCTTTGTCTTAATTGTTTCTTCATAAAAGCAGTCTCATAAAATATCTGTCCTTCTGTGAGTGGCTAATTCACTCAACATAATGTTCTCCAAGTCCATGCTCTGAGTGTTTCATGGTTTCAGCATAGCTTTTTGCTTGTTTGTTTTAAGCAATTCATAGTATTCTACTCTGTGTGGACCCATGTTTCTTTATCCATTCTTCTACTTATGGGCATTTAGGTTACGGTACTCCCCTCTTCTTGCTATTGTCAACAGTGCATCAGTGAGCATGGAGGTGCCTATGTCTGTCGTCTTATGGTTCTTACTTCTTTATGGCATACCCCCAGCAAAGGGATTTGTGCATTGAATGGAATCTCTCTTACGGCAGAAGAATTGATGCATTCCATGGTTTGAGGTAGTACCATATCACTTTCCACAGTGGTTGCAAATTTTTACAGTTCCACCAGCAGTGTGTGAGAGTTCCAATCTCTTCAAGCCTTCTACAGTAAGTGTTATTTTCACTCTCTTTTGAACTTTGCTGTCAATGCTGGTGTAAGGAAAACATAGGTACTCTTTAGGGTGGCGCAAACATCCCCTGGCCTAGATGACTTATAATGTCACAGGAAATAAAACTTGAATACTGTGCATAGACTCCTATTCCAGTATTTTGTCCACGGTTCCTTTTTGGTTCCTGTAGGTTCAAGGGGTGGAGTCAGAAAGACTTCTATGGGGAAGCTTCTTGGCACAGAGGAGCTCCTTGTTGAAGACCCTGTCTAAAAAGGGAACAAGTGCCTGGGACTCCAGGAATACAGTGATCTTCTATATACCCTTCCTTCTCTACCTTGTCCTCATGCCTGGGTGTGAATGATGAGTTGGCAAGAAGTATGGAGCATGAAATATTGTGTGCTTTTTTTCTGAAAAACTGTGGCTCAAACATCACACTAGAGACACCCCAATGTCGCTGTCCTGCATTGTGAGCCTCCCAGAAGAGTCAGAGGAGGTAAGTGGTCACTGGGTCTCTCTCTGGACATGGAGGAGGCAGGTCCGTGTCACATAAGGAGTAGTGGATGTGTCCAGTCAATCATCAACCCTTGGAAGTTTTCAGATCACCTGTGATCCTCCAAGGATATGAAGATGCACAATGAAGACAAACACAAAGCTAGTTGGGACACAAAGTAGGAGCTCCTTTGGGGACTCATGAGTTCAGAATGCCCAGACTTTGGGTGCTGAAGTTATGTTGGTAGAAGAGCGGACTTAAAGAATTCTATTTCCCTTATAGAAAAAACCAAAACCAAACCTATGCCATCCATCCAGTCAATGCCAGCCCATAGCTCCCCCCTGTGGGGTTTGGAGACTGCAAATGCTTATGGGAGTAGAAAGCCCAGTCTTTCTTCCTCAGAGCTGCTGGTCATTTTGAAATGCTGGCCATGTGGGTTGTAACCACTACGCCATCAGGGCTCTTCCTTAGAGCTATAAGGGGATTATAAAGAATTGGCAGAGAGCTCGATGCATGGTCCTGCCTGGTCTCTAAAATAAAAGACCCTCCACTTTCCCCAATCTACAAGGACATAGCACAAAAGCTTCTCACTTCTTCTTGAAGAAATAGACCCCTCAGATAGCCAGACTTTCCTTCAGATTGCCTCATTTTACTCTTCGCTCATCATTCTCCAGGTCAGAAGTTATATGTTTTGTATCCTCCTTAGAAGAAGCATTCCTTGACCACCCTGTCTCCTCTATTGTTATTCTTGATAGGACAATCTGTCTTTCTCCTCCTTCAGCGCACTTCACTCAAAGCATGATTATATTTCTGCTGTCTGCCTCTCCCAGATTTTCAGCTACAGCACATTATGTTGTCAATGCTGAGCAGTGTCTTGTACCTCATAAACACCTAGAGAATATTTGCTGCATGTATGCGTGGTTGAGTCTCACTAGTGTGGAATTATTTTAAAAAATAATCAATCGCCTTGTTCTTCACGGTAACTTGCCTCATTTTGTGGCTGTGGACGTATAGCTTAGAGCCAAGAATCTGAAGGATTGTATGGAGTGATTTTAGTCAATGAAAGCTCAAACCAATGAGTGACGTTTCCAGTAACAAATTCATTCATTCAGTCACTCCACACCTGTTCATTATATTACTGTATGACTATAATATAATGTGTACATATCACTTGCATTGGAGAAGTTCTAAGTATATCATAGAAATAGATACAAATGGTCACTGTTTTCATGAAACAGGTAGAAAAGAGTAAACAAAAATGGACAAATTGTCAAGAAAATGAAAAGTTGACAAATTGGTACGTACAATGGGACAGACTATCTTTTGAAGGTGCCACAGATGACTACATATGTCAAGACCTTCAGGATCTATAGGTTATGCAAAATACATGCATAGGAAACATGGGCACACTTTAAAGAGGGAGTAATCTTACTGTATTGGAGGAACAGAAAGGAGACCAAACTGAATTGAGTAGAGTATACAAGGGGAATGGCGTAGGTAGAGGTGAAAATGGTTACAAAGACCTTTAAAACCGGGATGAGTTTGGCTTTTATTAGAAGAGCAGTGAAAAAGGATTGGGAGGTTTTAAGCAGAGAAGTGATGCGATTTGTTTGATAGTGTACAATGGTTTCTGGGTGGAGATTGGATTTGAGGGACAAGATAGAATTATAGAGACAAGTGAGTCTATAGCAATAGTCATAGAGAGAAGATAGGGCCCTGACCTTCGGTGGTAGCAGAGGGAAAGAAGAGAAGTGGACACAATTGAGATTTATTTGGAAGTAGAACAAACAGATTTTGGTGATGGATTGAATGTCGAGGGTGAGGGAGAGGGGTAAATGGAGTATGACTCCAGGATGTCAGATAACCATTTCCTTTAAGTTATGCCTCTTTTCAACTTGCGACTTACTTGGTCCACCCTGCTTTCCATTGTTATAAACCACTAAGGCCTTCACTATTCCCTTCATGGCATCACTTAAGCTCTACATTTAGCATCTTAATTCAATAATGTTCAATCTGCATGGCTCATATCTTGATCTTCACAGCTCATTGAGCCTCTTTAAATGGTCTGCAACTCACATGAATTAAACATGGTGGGCAAAGTGAAAGAGTCTCTTCGTGGCACATATCCTCGTTCCCAGGCAGGACTTCCAATGGCAAGATAAGGCCAATGGCCACTGTCTGAGACGGTTGTTTCAGGAAAGATGGGAAAGGAGAGTCTTACAGATGAAAGGGGCTATGGGGAAATGAATCATGAAGAGAAAGACAAAACTGGGATTCCAGCAACCACCTATTCAAGCATTTTAAGATACTGGAAGGGATGGGTGATGAGATACTCAGTTAAACCAAATAGTGTATGTATGTAAGCACAGACCCAGTGGGAATGGGAAAGGTAGAGGAATAAATAAGACTCATACTAGAAATAGCAGTGGTTACTATTTATTAATTTACTACTATTTGACATGCATTTTTAAGCCTTTTAGGTAAAAAATGTTACTTAATCATAACAACATCCCTGTGAGGATTATCCTCACTTTACACATGAGATAACCTAGACTTAAGTAAGGTTAGATAATTCATGCATTGTAAAACAGTAATTGACAGAGCAGTACTTTAGGCTGGGTTAGTCTGACTGCAGAGTCTTGCACTTAGCCATTCAAACTGCCTCCTTAAAACTGAGAAGAATTAGGTGGAAGGCAGAGGTGGGGGCAGATAGAGAAAGAGCCTAAGAGAACAGATGTACTTGATATTGCAAAAGAGTATTTGACTAAACTGAAGGTGAATCTAACCTGAAAGAAAAAAAAAAGTAGATTAGTATATGACATGAGAGAGGAGCAAATCTTATGAAATTTCTAGAGATGGATACGGTGTGTTAGCAGCTTCCCATTCTATTTCCCTGTTGGCTGTAGGCTTATAACTTCTGTCTTTATTACTATTTCTTCTCCCAGCCATCACACCCTCTACCATGAGATGATCCAATAGCCCCTTACTTCACTGATGAAGTACACCCTGAGAATCGAGGGACCTGTGGGGAGACTGGTATGGACAATCATTCCAGAGTGCAGATAATTTATCCTGCATAAAAGACCCCAAAGGATCAGTGCGGTACCATAATTATCTGAGATTTAGAACTGGGCACAAAAGCTACTCGAGTTAAATTTTCAATTTCCTTGTTCCTGCTTCACATTTTCAAAGAAATCTCCCGGCATCCCTATTGCTCTTGGACCCCAGAGGATGGTCTTGTGTGAAGAGAGTGAACTAGAATAAAAGACGTCTCATGGCTTCTGCACCTAAGTCCTGAGCTCACTGCTTTCAGTCTACTCAGACATATTTATTGAGCCACACATAGGCACCACCTTGTTGATTCATTGGTACAATCAATTAATATTGATGTGCAATACACCCTACTAGAGGTGGACTAGCAGAACTACCAGGATTACTTTGACATCTTTCAGATCCTTTCCTCATGAAGTTGACAGAGTGCTGGAGTGGGCAGATGTGGAATAAGAGGCTGTGACTGCTAAGATGCACTTGAAGTACAGAAGAAATGGAAGCGTTCTGGTATTCTAGTGTCAGAAGTCTTCAACTAGTTCATGGGCAAGTAATTTGTTTTTGTTTGGATAAATAATTTTTAGTCACCGAGAGCCTCAGTTCCCTCATATGAAAGATGGAAGATGTGTTTATTCAACAAGTGTTTATTGAATACCTCCTTGTGTCGGGCAAGTGCTCTAAACTCTGAGACTACAGTGGACTGACTTCCTGAGGGTGTTTGTACAGTGAGCGGGGATGGGGAAGGGAGGAGTGTATCAGAGACTAAGTCAGTCAAGTAAAACAAGATTTTCGCTAGTGAGCAGGCTTAAGAATAAAATACGGCAGAGGGGCTATGACTGTCTCTGTGTGTGAAGGGGTAACTTTAGCTTGAGTATCCAGAGAAGACATTTTTTGGCGGACACGGTGCTTGTGCAAAAAAAGTGCCAGATATATGGACACAAGGGGGAGAAAAAAGGCATTCCAGATGAAGGGAAGGGTGTGCAAAGGCTCTGTGGAGGGAATGAGACTATCATGTCCTCATGGGCAGAGGAATAATATGAACTACTAGTCAAAGTCTAGTTTATTATGGTTTCTGTTCTTAATATTTTAAAATATGGGTATCATTCTAATGTTTAATCTCTACCCTCCGGGATATTTCTGTATTACTGGGGAGGGAACTTATGAAATCTTTAGTGAAGAATAGAAGATAATGGATTGTAAAGCACCAAGTGGACTCAGAATGTGTGGGCCACAGGACGGCTAGGGCAGAGGGATTTAGTGGAGAAAGAAACAGGTGTCTCCTCTTTTTCATAGTGGTTAAAAACAAACAAACAAACAAACAAACAACACAAACTCACTGCCCTCGAGTCTAATCTGACTCACAGTGTCCCTAGAGGACAGGGTAGAACCCTGTGGGTTTCAGAGACTGTAACTTGTGATGAGGGTATAAAGCCTCATTTTTCTCTTGAGTAGTCGCTGCTGGTTTCAAACTGATGATCTTGGGACAATCAGTCGATTTGGAACCCCTTCACCCCCAGGGTTCCTTGTAGGTTAGATCCATCAAGAAGTCACCATGGTCTAGGTCACAGCTAGTCCAAGCAATGAATATCACAAAGATGCCACTGCTACCTGCAATCTCCGTTCCTCTATTGTTAAACCTGCCCTTAGTCTTAGATAGGAAAATCTATGTCATAGTCATGATCCCGATTTTGACTCCCTCTGGAAATACTGGCCTTGGGATGCTGGACAACAGAGATTGGAACCAGAAAGTAGGAGGGAGAATGAAGAGGTCGATTTTTTTTGGAGGGGGGTTTGGGAGGGCCTAAAAAAGTAGGCTTACTAGATAAGAATGAACTTCATTAGCTAGACCCTTGGTGGTGATCAGAACCCACATACACCCCTCCCTCATTCCTTCTCCAAAACTCCCGGGATTGTAGATGATGTGATCCAGGAACCCGGTGATTTAATTCTGGCTTTATTTCAATCCCCAACTTGTTTTTCTTGCTGTAATCAATGTTGGAGACCATATGGCATTTTCAGACACCCCATTCAAATAAATACAAAGGAAAACAAATCAACTTGAAATCTGTTTTCTCAGTCCCTTCCAGGCTAGGATCCTGCTGGTACCAGCTACAGATGAGGTGAGAAATCCCCCACTCTATTTCCCCAGGGGCCATTCTTCAAGCTCCTCCTCAGTGGTGAACTTCTCATGGAATTGGTTTTTCACTTTAAAGGGCCCATTCTACCCAATGCGGCCCTGCAAGTTGTCCACAAAGTGGCAATTTTCCTTTTTCATGGTCTACTTTTCACATGCATATGAGGTGATGGGAAAAAACCCACAGCTTGGGCCCTGGACTTCTTAGCCATTCAAGTGACCTCTTTGCTTTTCAAACCTTAAAAAGAAAAAGCCATCTGCAGCAGATTTGACCCTTGCAATGATCATCCAAAGAACAGAAATTTATTTTCTCATTATTCACATCAGGCCATGAAATCCGAATTCAGGTTGTGGCTTTCGGGGGAAGTCTGCCCTTTCTGCTTCAACTTCTGCTAGCTCCCATCAATCCTTGTCGAGGCACTGACCTGCCTCTTCTCCCTGTGTGCACATGCTCCTGGGTCCATTCTGCCCTCTTTCTAACTCACCTCCCTTGGGGATTGCCTCATTCAAATAAACAGCTAACCTTACTTGTAAATAGAATCTTATTGTTTCCAACTCTGTAATTCCTTATGGGAGCAGATAGCCTCATCTTTTGCCTGTGATTTACAGACAAACGAAAGCCACGCTCACAGCCACAGAATCCATTCTGACCCATAGCTATCCTGTAGGACAGGGTAAAATTGACCCTGCTAGTTGCCAAGACAGTGTCTTCACAGGAGTAGAAAGCCTTGTCTTTGTCGCAGAGAGTGGCTAGTGATTTCGAACTGCCGACCTAAGGCTAACAGCCCAATGTGTAACCACTACACCACCAGGGCTCCTATTCAAAGATACAGGGGCCAGGATTTCAACAGTGCTTTGTGTTTGTCTGTCTTTTGGGGCACTACTGTTCAGTGAATATCAAGGGTGCTATGAAGGGTTACCATGGCCCCACAGGGAGTCCTTCTAATTTTAGATCAACCAGAACCTTCCATAGGCAAAGTGTCTTTTTGAGGCAAGCAATCTTGTCTATTAGTAAGGGAATGCTGTGTAGGGTAGAGGAAGGGGGTCCCGATGGGAGCCTGATCCATAAACTACTATTTCTACATTGAGAAATTCCCGATTCACATGGGAACTAAAATAGGACTTCTCACCGAAACTCGACCTCAAAACAGACTGCTCAAGTGAAATCATGTCAGCTTTCTTGTGAAACTATAATCAGAAAACTTTCTGTTTATTGATAGAACTGCCTAGATCCAAGGACATAGATAAAATGACCTCTAAATCAGTTCCAAAGTATTTATTGAGCACCTGTGGTGTGTTGTACTAGAAGCCAGGAAAGAGGAAGGAATTTCCATGGCCAAGATTATATATTAATGCTTACATGGTACTGGCCATGTGAAATCCTTCTAAAGATGGATCTTGTTTTATTTCTCTCTGTTGGTTTCTGATGACAGCAAATTTATGCTCAACAAGTACTTGTGGGAGTAATTTAGAAGTCATTTTAAAGTGACCAGATTTTAAGCGGGACACCATTGAATGGGGGGGGGGTGTTGATTAAAATTTTGGTCTATATGGAGCAACAAAAAATTTTTTTTATAGAACACAAAAATAATATTGTAATATATTTATTTTAATTTTAAAACTCTGTGGGATGCAGACAAATTGTTAAAAAGCAGGACATCTGGTCACCTTATGAGCTGCAAGCGATATCTTATCTCCTTAGATCAGGTGTTTCTGCCAATAAATAGAAAATTTTGGATTCTAGCTTAACAGAAAAGCTGGCATCACTCACACCTGAGCTGTCTTGGAGCTAATTTAGTTCGGAAAATGTCCTTTCTATCGTTGACTCAACTGTGAATCTAGAGTTTCTCTACAGAGAGTTAACAATCTAAGCATTGAAACAAAATCTAGATTCCATTTATAAGAATTCCCCGTTAATGTTTTTGGTGATGTGTCTTTGTTTATATAACATTTTATTTGGGGCTTATACAACTCCATCACAATCAATACATATGTTAATTGTTTGCATACCACATTTGCATACTTGTTGCCATCTTCACCCCCAAAACATCCTCCCTCCACTTAGGACCCCAGAACCAACTCCCCATGTATCCCCTCATTACCCCCCTCCACCATGAACCCTGAATATTATACATTGCTATTACTTTTTCATACTGTACTCTGTCCAATGTGTCCCTTCACCTACTTCCCTGCAGTCTGTACTCCAGAGAGGTCATATGTAGAACCCTGCAATTGGTTCCCCTGTTCCACTTCCCCCTTCCTCCACCCTTCTAGTATCACCACACCTACCACCTGGTCCTGAAGGGAATCATCTACCTGAATTCCCCATGTTTCTGGCTCCAGTGTACATCCCCTGGTTTAACTGGATTTTTAAGGCAGAATTGGGAGCATGATAGTGGGTGGGAGGAAGTATTTGAGAACTAAAGGAAAGTTGCATACCTTGTTGTTGCCACACTGCACCTTGACTGGCTCCTCTTCTCTTTGCAACCCCTCTGCGAGGGGATGTTGCTTCACCTATTGATGAACTTTGACCCCGCTCAGTACTCCCCCTCATTTATAATGACACCATTTTTAGTTTTTTGATGCCTGATACCAGATCTTTTCAACACCTTGTGGTCACACAGGCTAGTGTGCTGCTTCCAGGTGGGCTTTGTTGCTTCTGAGCTAGATGGCTGCTTGTTTTCTGACAAGCCTTGAAGACCCCAGACACTATATCTTTTGATAGCTGGACACCAACAGCTTTCTTTACCACACTTGCTTATGTACCCAGTTGTCATCAGCGATCAAATCAAGAAGGTGAGCATGGAATGTTATGATTTTTAGTTCTTGAATCCTGATAATTGATCCGTTTGGCACCTCGTGGTCACACAGACTGATGTGCTCCTTCCAGTGGGCTATGTTGCTTCACAGCTACATGGCCGCTTGCTTACTTTCAAGCCTTTAAAACCTTAACCACTATATCCTTTGATAGCTGGGCACCATCTGCTTTCTTCACCACCCATTAGTTTTTTTTTATGTGATGGTGGCTGTGCATTGCTGGAAATGTTGCTGTAGCATTTCAAAGGTCAGTGAGGTCCTCTGTGGTTGACAGGTTTCATCGGAGCTTATAGACCAAGACTGACAAGAAGAACATAGCAATCTACTTTTCAAGAAAACTGAACAATAGTGGAACATTGTCTAATATAGTGTCATAAGATGAGTCCCCAGGATGGAAGGCATTTCAAGCATCACTGGGAAAGAACTGCCAGTCCAAAGCAGAATCGATTGTGATGACATGGGTAGATTAAAGTTGTGGAAACTTTAGTGCTTTAGTGTAGCATGACAACATGGTAGGGGATAGCTGCAAACACGCTTTAAGGATTAGAACATGGAATGTAGGAAGTTTATATCAGGAAAATTAAAATGAAGTGGAACTCTTGAAGACAGATACACTATATATTAAAGAGCTTGAATGGACAGATGTCAGTCATTTCAAATCGGACTCTCATATGGTCTAAAATGTTTGGAATGTCAGGCTGACGAAGGATGATATCACCTCTATCTTGAAGGGTACTGCTGTTAGTGATAGAATAATATACATATGGGGGCTGAGTCCCGGTGATGTAGTGGTTGAATGCGGGACTGCGGCCCATGGTCTTGGCGTCTTGTGGTTCAAATCCAGCAGCAGCTCTCCAGGAGCAAGGTTGGGCCTCCCACTCCATCCAGAGGGCAGTGATGCTCCCAAAACAAAACAAAACAAAACATAAAGAATAATATACATATGATCATGAGGAAGACCAGTTAATATAGCTGCTATTCAAATTTATACACCAATCACAAATGCCAAAGATGAGGAAATTTAACATTTTTTACCAACTAAGGAGTACTTGAGTAAACGCTCATCTGCCATTGTAAATAAATACAGACCTGTACACAGACATATATTTTTATATATCCTTTATAAATGCCATTTGCTTCCTAGGTCTTCCCTTTATTTCCTCTTACTTTCCTCCTATCCTACTCTCATGTTCGATCTTCATTTGGCTTTCAGTAATTCCTCTTGGCTACATTGCATTTGAACAAACTCCACCAGGCCTTCTATGCCCTGCTTGCATAGAGCCTTTGTTCCCTTGTCCCTGGATTTATTGGCTCTTCCTCTTCAACTCCTCAATCCTGGAACCCTCAGTCCTATTGTTTTCTCCTTGGGATTTTGTTTATCCTGCCTAGCTTATATAGACAGACATGAAAAAAAGCCTACAAATAGTTCCAGGTCTGTTGACCCTTATAAATGTTTTCTAATGGAGACTGATGAGGTGCTAAGCCCTGTACACGAAGTCTATTTTGGGGATTTTTCAGGGACTTCATTGCTCTGCTCTTTTGCATTACCTTCAAGTTTTGTCCTGTGTGTGGGCACAATTCATGCACTGTTTCTCTAGTATTGTTCCTATAGCACCAGGTCAGTGAGGGGTTGTCGTGTCATCTGGTGGGACTGGCCCTATGGTCCTCTCTGTGCATTTGCTACTCTGAGCAGGAATGCTGTCCTTGGGACTTGGTGGGACAGGAGGTGATTCTCTCTCTCTCTCTCTCTCTCTCCTTCTCTATTAGTTTGCTCCCCTGTAGTCTGAGAAGACCCACCCACCTCCCCAGGCTGTATCTTCAGTGCTCAGAATTTCTTAAACTGAAAGAACTAAAGAAAATTGAAGCCTAGAGTTGCAATATTGAAATATTTTAGGGGAAAAATGTATAAATGCTATGGACAAAATTATCTGATTTTAAAATATTACTAAAAATGTTAATAAGAAAAAATGTAATTTTGAGAACTAACCTGTGTCTGACCAAGCCATAGTATTTTTAATCACTTCATATACATATGAAAGCTGGAAAGAGAATAAGGAAGCTACAGAAAAATTACTTCATTCGAGTTGTGGTGTTGGTGAAGAATAGTGAAAGTACCATATGAACTGGGAGAAAAGCACGCAAATCTGTCTCGAAAGAAGGTTAGCCAAAATGCTCCTGAGGAGCAAAGATGGCACGATGTTGTTTATGAGTACCTGGAAAAGGACAATGTGCTTGGTATAGCAGAAGGTCCATTGACAAGAGGATGCATAGTGGCTGCGTGAACTTGCTAACAAGTAGCGATTGTGAGGCTAGCACAGGGACAGGCATTGTTTTGCTTACACAGAGTTTCTATGAGTTCGGAAAGCTCAAGGGCACTTAGCAACGATAACTTAAACATGAGCGCAATGTTGAACAGCACAGAAAGCACCAGGGAACAGATGGAGGGACTATGGAATCATCGTATCAAAAATAATTCATTGTTTTTCAACACTTTCAGTAGGTACCCTATGATTCAAGCAAGGCCAATGGTATTAAAGGAATGGTGACAGGCAAGGCTCCAGGACTGGACAGAATCCCAATTCAGATGCTTCACCCCATGAAGCAATGCCACAGCCCTCCGAGTTCATGTCAAGAAATTTGAAAGACAATTACCTGGTCAACTGGATGGAAGAGATCCATACTTATGTCCATTCTAACAGTGACCCAACAGAATGAGGAAATTATCTGATGATATCATTAATATTCCATCACGTATCACTTTGTTAAAGATAGTTCAACCACAGTAGGAGCAGTATGGTGAAAGAGAGTTGCCATAAATTTGAGCCGGATTCAGAAAAAGGCAAGGGAAGAGAGAAATCGGTGTTGATGTCAGGAAGGAGCTTGGATGACAGCAGCGGATACTAGAAGGATATTTACTTGTGTTTTATTGACCATGCAAATGTATTTCTGTGGTTCATAACACACTATGGATAGCACTGCAAAAAAGAGGAAGTCTATCATTCTTAACAGTTTTCAGGAGAACCTGTACATAGACTAAGAGGCAGTTTTTTGAACAGAACAAGGGGATACTGCATGACTTAAAACTGAGGATGGTGCATCGTCACATTGTATTTCTTCACCATAGATATTCAGTCTTCTGCTGGAAATTACTGCCTAAAGCTGGACTAAAAGAAGAAGAGGACATCAGGATTAGAACAAGGCTCATTAACAACCTTTGATATACACATCACACAACCTTGCTTGCTGCAAGCTAGGAGGGCTTGAAGCCCTTGTAGAAGCTCCAAGACTGGGCTGAGCCCCAGTGGGGTAATGGTTGAGTGTGGGACTGCAGCCTACTGGCTTGGCAGTTCAAATCCAGCAGCAGCTCTCCAGGAGCAAGGCTGAGCCTCCCACTTCCACCAAAGGGCAGTGATGCTCCCCCCAAAGAAGATCCAAGACTGCAGCCTTCAATGTAGACTACAACCCAGTGTAAAGAAAAGAAAAGAAAATGAACCAATGAATCATGTTCATCATGTTCATCATGTTCAAGGGGAAAAGTTCAACATGGTCAAGGATTTAATTTTGCTTGGATCCATAATCAACACTCTCGGAGTCAACTTATCAAATGGTTGGGCAACTCTGTGAAAAAAAACCTCTTTGATGTGCTAAGGAGCAGAAGGGTCACTTTGGGAACTCAGAGCTAGCTGATACAAGGCACGGTGTTTGAATTCACCAGTATGTGTGTGAAAGCTGAGTGAGATGAATAAAGAAGACCAGAGAGAATTGGCGCATTTGAATTTTGGTGTCTGTGAAAAATATCGACTGTCAGAAGAATAAATAAATCTTAGAGAAAAGCACCATCGGATTGCTCCTTCCTTGAGACATTGTTTCGTGTACTTGGGCATGTTGTCAGGAGAGAGAAATCCCTGGAGAAGGACATCGTGCTTGGTAGAGCAGAGGGTCGGTGCAGATTCATTAAGATGAACAAATACAGTGGCTACAACAATGGACCCTCACACAAAAACAATTGGGAGGAAGGAAGGCACAGAACTGACAGCTTTTCCTTTTGCTTTCCATAGGGTCGTTAGAACTTGGAACCATGTTGGCAACAAGAATAGAGAAGAAAACATGAATGTATGTATGTCCTGATAAACAACTCATTCTGTAGCAATTTATTTTGTCAGGGCTAGGAAACAAATGCATCTCCTCACATCAAGGAGTTTAGTCTACTTTGTGACAAGGGATGGGATTTCAGATGTTCTCTCTTGCCATCTTCATTGCTACTTTATAACCATAGCCTCTTTCCCCCATTTATTTATTTATAACCATAGTCTCCTTTTCCCATTTATTTGTTTATTCATTAGAAATTGTTAATTAGGTGGGGGGGGTCTACATTTCAGACTGAAAACTTTGTATCCATCAATTTAAAGCACCAATCTCTGCATCCCATTACCCTCTATCTGCTCCTTGATTTCCCTTCTCCCTCCTGTAGTCTACCATCTTCTGTGACTCCCAAGGAATTAACACCATCAGCAGTCTAGCCCGTTTCTTTATCATCCCTCCCTCAGCCTCCCGCCCCCCTTAACAATATCCCAAGTCTGTTCTGCTTCTTTCCATGGTATCACATAATCTTTGTTCTTTGGTGATCAACTGATTTCACTCGGCGTACTATTTTCCAGGTTCAGGCATGTCCATGGGCCCTTTGAGGTTTTGCCCTTGATTCTGAAGAATGTGTAGTATTCCATTGTGTGTATGCATCAGTGTTTTATAAATCTATTTTTCTACTGATGGGCATTTAGGCTGTTTCCATCTTCTTGCTAGCGTGAACAATGCCACTGTGAACATGGGAGTGTAAATATCTTTTCCTGTTATGGTGCTTCTTTTGGAAATATACCCAGCAAAGGCATTGTACACTCATAGCCTGGACAGTGAGAGACTGGGCCTGGAAAGGGAAGGTTGGGTGCTGCCCACCAGGGGTTGAGAGCAAAGCTGCCAGGCGGAGTGTTGTATTCAATATCATACATATTTTAAGGAACACTCCAGAAGCTTTATTCAGTTACTTGGGACTATTGATGTCACCCGGACTGGATCGATATATCTTCCAGGAGAATTCAGAAGAGAACAATCAATGTGGGGCCTACTTTGCAGGAAGGGCACGTTGGAGTGAAAGTGAGGGTTCAGTGAAGTGCTCTTGAGCCCAGGCCTGTGCCATCTCCTAGGGGAGAGCTGGGCCCCGCCCTCCAAATGGGGCAAGCAATGTGAGTATAGCGAGCACTGCAAAGATGCCCCGCTCTCATGAACCGAGGGAGCCAGCATTTGCTGAACTACTATGGGGTGCCTGGCTGTATGCTGGGCTCTGGAGTGACGAGACTGAAGAGACGTCTGGACTGTCCTGGAATGTGCAGGCTCTGTGTTTACTTTGCCCATAGAGTGGGCTTGGAAAGAGATCACAGCTGTGAGGGGGGCTGTCAGAGGAGTGTGGAGTGGATTCCTTTGACAGCAGTGTGTTAGTCTGGGTAAACTAGGGGAACAAATTTCATAGACATGCATATAGATATAAGGAAAAGGTTTATATACAAGAGGATCAGGACATTGAGCCCAGTCCAGTTCAAAGTCATTAGTCTGATATTAGCCCATATGCCAGAAATCAGTCTATAAAGTCTCCTTCCAACTCATGAAGTCACAGGTCAGTGGCTGCAGAATCCTGGTTCTGGCAGGGGTCTCCACATGGCTCCTCGCTTCCAGGGCTCAGGGTCCATCAACAGCAGAAGCAACTCATTGCTGGCAGAGGTCTTCATGTGGCCACCCCAGCTTCAGATGTCTGACTCCATCAGGGCAAAGCTGTGTGGTCTCTCTGCCGGCTCGTCCAGCTTCTCAGACGCCGCCATCTTGTCTTTTCCATGATTCATCGTCTCTGAGACTAACTTCCAACAACTGGGGAAAATAGTTTCTCAGCTTCATGAGGGAAATATCGCAAGATTTCCCAGAAGTCTCAGGAGAAAGCTATGCCCACATAGAGGCCTCATTGGCTACTCAATGGCTATCTCCAGATTAACAGTCTAGACTCCACCCCTACATCTCAATCATGAAATTAACATAAGCACATGACTGCACAAGCGGCTTCAGCGAGACTTTGTGAACTGATAGAAGGCAGAGATGTGACACGCTCTCCCTTCATTCCTGGGGTACAGCACAACCCCAAGCCGAAGTCAAGCCCGAGTTGTTAGGCTTGCTTAGTTCACATTTGCCCCCATCTTCTCCCAGTTTCTTTACTTTGCACCCCAAAGTCAGAGGGTTTCGTTATGCGAACTAAAAGGGCACCAGAGAAAACAATAGAAAATCACTTGGATTTTCCTGTGTGACCTGACAGAAGCATAAAATCTGCTTTTTTTTCCCCCTCCTGTGAGCTGTCTCTTGGGCTGTGGCTCTGGTGAGGTGGGGGTAGAAAGAGAAGCACCAACCAAAGGAGAGAAGCGGAATGGTAAAGACCCCTTACCTAAAGACAGCCTCTCCCCTGGACCAGCCCCCTTTCCCCTCTTCCATCTCTGGATCTTTGCACTGCAAAATTATGCTGCATATTTTTGGAGGGGTTCAGTAGGAGTACGCAGAGCCACTGCTTAGGGACCTTCATAAGAGGAGACACTGCAGATTCATTGACGCCACGCTTTCATTCACCCACACACTGGGACATGTCTATTTTTTTTAAAAAACTACCCCAACTCTATGTTTACTGTGGTTCAAAGCCACATAGCTCTTAGGAAAGAATGGAACAGATTAGGGTCATTGTTCTTTCTGCCTTTAGAAAAGTCTGGGGGGACTAAGAATTTGCTCCATTCCTCATATGGCACAGACTTTGTTCCCCTGTGATTTGCTAATGCAGCCTTGTCAGAATGCAGATCCCACCCTGGAGTCTGCCCAGAGAGGAGAGGTGCTTCTTTGTCCTGGGACCCTTGGAGACAGGGGCTAGGCAAAGTATGGACTAAGATGGAGATCGCATCCTGTATTTTTAGTGGCTCAGAATAATCATGTGCTTTCTTTCTCTGCAATTTGAAGTTTTTCTGGAGAGAATGACTACTTGTTGGTTTTCAATTTTTCCCCATCACTGCCCTTAAAGCACCAATAATCTGGATCTTGCGAGGCTCAAAAGGCATAGTTCCTGACCAGGCTGCTAGCCACGCAGCTGGGGCAGCAATGCTCCCAGTATCATGGACTAATTAGTCAATTTCTGGAAGGTCTAAGATTCCAAGTTCACAGATTCCCTTGGGGCAGTGCTCAGTTCTCTCTCTCTCTCTCTCTCTCTCTCTCTCTCTCCCCCCCCCCCCTAAGGAGTAAGCAAAGAGATAGTAGACTGGTCGAGCTGTAGGTCTTTACATTTTTATGTACTTGTTGAAGCAAGACATTTGGGTACTAGGGATTGAACTGCAATATTCCCCCCATATTTTATTATTGGGAAAAATGTAAAAACATAAACGTTGAAAGAATTCTATCATGAAGACCAATATTACTATCACCCAAATTCTACCATTAACATCTTGCTGTCCTTGTCCTTTCAAATGACCATCTGTTTCTCCATCCATTGATTTAACTATTTCAGTTCCTACCTCACCCCAACTGAATCAGTTTTCTGGAGATGGAACCCAGCTATCTTTCACCCTCCAGGGGATTCTGATGCTCACTCACCTGTGAGGAACACTCATATTTGTTGATACATTTTTAAAGATACAGGCATTGGTACACTGACACCTAAACACTTCGTTCTATGGACACCATTTATTAGGTGCAACTCGCTGTTCTTGATGCGACAGTCTTTTACAGTGTGATACACTTATGACAATTATTATTAATGGAGGGCTGGAAGAGGAGAAAAGGAGAGACAGAAGGAAAGAGAGGGAAGAGGAGAAGTGAAAGAGGTTAAGGAATGAGAAGAGAAAGAAGGGAGAGAGGCGCATGGGGCAGGAAAGCAAGGAAGTAAAGTTTAGGGGAAAACTGGATAGGAAAGAATTGTCAGGTAGGTATCAGCACATCAAATAGGAATTAGCACTTGCAACTGGTAGAAGCCAATAGATCAAAGACCTTCCATGTTTTTTGAGGGAATCACACGAGCAATGGATTTCACAATGTTTTCCTGGTGGAACTGATGAATTTGTTACAGATGAGAAGATACTGTGTTTCCTTCGTCCTCCTTTCACCTAGATTAAGCCCCTGCGTGCGGCACGGGTGCTGCTGTCCAGGGTGCTAAATCCAGAGCTGGCTGTCTTTGCCAAGAACGGAGCCAGCACAAAGCAACCATAGCTATCTGAACAGTTCGACATTTGAAGCCCCCAGACAAAATTTTAGAAACGATCTTCGAATTGTAAAACAAGCAAACAAACACTTCCCAGATTCCGTGAGTGCAGAGAAAGAAAAAGAAAGAGAAAAAAGAGAGCAAGAACCCAAGAAAGAGTTCCATTGTGGTTTTCTACTTCACACCGACCCTGGCAAATAAGACTGTACGTAGACTTGGTACGATAAGGGAGATTCTTCCTGTACATTTAAAAAACCTTAGATTTTGATAGATGAGGACTAAAAAACGCTTTGTGACGCTTTAGAGTAGTGGTTCTCCAAGTGGGATCTTTGAATGAGAAGCGTCAGCATCAGTTGGATGCACATTCTCAGTCCCCTCCAGGATGACTGGATCAGGAGCTCTGGACGTGTGTTTGTGTCATCTGCATTTTAATACAACCCCGCAGCTTACTGTGAGCACCTCTGCATACAGAACCGTGGTCCTCAATGCTGACTGCAGATTACAAAGACTTGAAGTTTTGTAAAAAAAAAAATACGGCTATAGATTCATCTCACTCTTTCTCACCCTAAATCAACCCAGAGTACCTGGGTCTCAGCTGGAGAAGTTAAAAGGAAAAATAAAGATAATATGCATGTCTGTGCTTTGTGAGCTTTAAGGCATTGTAGAAGTGCTATCAATATTATCACCTTTCCTTATATCACTAATGATGGGTTGGGTGGGGTATTTTATCATCTTCTGGGCTAAGTGAAAACTCCCAGAAACTCAACCGATGCATTCAGGGGAGCGGGTTAGCACTGACAAAGTACACAACGCTCCCCTTGTTCTTTAACCCTTCCTCCCCCCAGTATTAGGATCTCAGTCCCGTCTCCCTACTCCCCCCTAGAGCAGTGTACACACAGTGGCCCAAACGAGAGCTTTCAATCTGCGGAATTCAGGAAAGACAACCCCCCTCAGAAACAGTAATGGGAGCAATGGTTCCAGGAGGATAGGGGAAGGGAAGGGAGAAGAAAGTGGGGTGGGGGGAGGGAATAGATAACAATGCTAGCAGAATAATCCCCCTCAGGGGAAGAATGCCAGGAGAGTAGGTGAAAGGACAAGGTGGACAGAGTAAGATATGTATAATAACAATACACAATATATTAAGGGCTCACAGAGGTGGCAGGGTGGGGAAGAGCTGATATCAAAGGGCTCCAGAAGAAAGGTGATGTTTCAAAATGGTTGATGCCAATAATTGCACATGCTTGCTTGGGATAATAGATGTATGGTTTATTATAAAATATCAAAGAGCACCAATAAAATTATTTATTCAATAATAAAAAGAAACTCAGGTGCTAGCTTGATATAGAAGACCAGCTGGGGCATCATCGCTTAGTCCCTTTTCTGTACTTTGTAAAATGTCCCAGCTATGGGATTCTGTAGGATCCAATCAGAATCTATATGCTTTTTAAGAAGGACTAGGAGTAGGCTGGAGCCACTTTTTAGTGGAGGGAGGGGGGCAACACAGCCAAAATGCCTGTCCATTGTCTCAGAGGCACATTGAGTCACAGTATTTTAGAAATTGGATGTCATGTACAGAAGCTTATACTTCTATCATAGCATAGGTAGTGTGGGAAGAATTTTTCTAAGGAGGGTGCATCACTGCCTCTGATGGGAGTGGGAGGCCCAGCCTTGCTCCTGGAGATCTGCTGCTGGATTTGAACCGCCAAGCCAGTGGGCCACAGTCCCACACTCAACCACTATGCCACCGGGGCTCAGCCCAAAAGGTATCCCTGTATTCTAATGAAAAGCTAGTTGAGAAACATTGGAAACAAGTCCCTTGTAAAACTGCTTCTAGATCCCTCCTGCTCTTCCCTGCATTATGTACCATGATAAGCACCCAAAATAGCTCTGACCTGCAAAGACAAGGCATGAGGCGGTAGCCTGGACTGGAATGGTAATTACCTACAATCATGCCTGCGTTAAGTAGGAAAGTTGAATTTTTTCTTCAGGCATCAATCAAATTGGAAGAGATCTCAGATCATTTAATCTCATCAGCTTTGGATCACTCCAGGAGAGTTAGAGCTTAGCAAGGTACTATGAGCATATTCTCTACATAGCGTTGTATAAACAATGCAATGAAGGGAGGAGGTGGCTGCCCAGTGTAGCTCAGACAGGGCTGGCTCTTGTCTGGTATTGTGCGATAGAGAAAACGTCTCTGCTTTCCTTCTTCTGATTTTGTGCTTTCTGGTACCTTTCCATGCCATTTCCTGCAGGACTAAGCTAATGGGAGACCAACGAGGCTTAGAGGGTGGCAATGTTAAGGAGGACTCACTCGCATGTCCTTCCTGTATTAATGCTGCACTTGCTTTAACCTGAGACCGAGGGACTCCTCCAATTTCGAATCCAAGGCATCAGACTTGCTTCACAATGAGTGCAGGCCCACCATAAGCACCTCGTCTTCCTATGTTGCTTACCCCCCTTTATCACCAGGCCACCTATCTGACAAGGTAAGTCACATCAGGCTGTTGAGAGCATCATGCCCAAGAATACATGTAGATCCGAAGAAGACTTTTGAAGAAGCCATATTTGATTTTAGAAAAGGACTGTCTTCATCTTGGTGACTGGTTCCTGCTCTTAACTTCTAGAGGATGCTCTGTCTAAAACTTCTCCTAGGCACATGGAATAGCCTCCCTGGAATTCCAGGATCCTGTAGGATCTTACATTTCTGTACATCACTCCCAGCCCCACCTATTACCCCCCACTACCCCAAAATCAAACCACTCTGTTCTATATAAGATAAGAACTGATTATTGTGCTGACTAATTCAAAGTTTAAGGGTGAATGTTCCTATATTAATGAAGGATATATTCTAATAATGGAGGTCTCCTTGAGTTTATACATGTATATGATTAACCACTTTGTATATAAAGTGAACACGAACATCAAGCAAAAAGCATACAGTAGTGGGAGATATACAAACACACATGTACACACACAGTGACCCAGGCTGGGGCCAATCCCTAGGCTTGCAATGTCATGTGACTGTAGGCTTCCTGGAGGAGGTAGGGACCCTTGCTTGTCTTTGCCAGGCACTTGAGCTCTCATGGTCTTCTGCAGCCCTTGGAATCATAATAGGTAGGTACTGGGTCGAGTTTGACCTTGGTACTCATTGATGTGTCACAGTGCCACTGGCAGTTGCTCTGTCCATTACTACAATCAATGGGCATCATGTTCCAGTGTTTGCTTGAGGACTCTGCTTCTTTAGTCAATGAATCTGGAAGTGGTGGGATTATAGGGGAGATAAAAATATCACCACTTGCCTGCCAGTTTGTCCTACTGCGGTGGCTTGTGCATTGCTGTGATGGTGAAAGCTATGCCACAAGTATTTCAAGTGCTAGGAGGGTCACCCAAAGTAAATAGGTTTCAGTGGAGTTTTCAGACTAAGGAGAGATAAGGAAGAAAGACCTAGCTACCCACTTTAGAGGAAGAAATCGCTTAAAATCTTAGGCATCGCTTTGAGGTCTGGTCAAATATTTAAAGCCTAAACAAAGGAAACAGAACACTGTCAGAGATACTGCCGACAGATAGACCCCCCCCGGTTCAAGGTCACCCAAAATATGACTAAAGAAGAGCTGATATCTTGGAGGTGAGTTGAGCTATGGGAAAGTGAGTCAGATAAAGCCTGTGGGGATGGAGTTTTCTGGATCTCACTGGATCATGAGGCATGACGCCAGGTAAAGAGAAACAGATGCAAAAGTTTTCTAATAACTGGAACTCAGAATGTGTGAAGTATGAGTTTAGGGAAATTGCAAGTGGCCAAAAATGAAACAGAATGCAAGAAGATCAATATTCTAGACATCATTGAGCTGAAATGGACTGGTATTGGTCATTTTGAATCAGAAAACCATATAATTTACTATGTATGCCAGGAATAGCACAATCAAGAAGAATAGCATGACATTCATTGTCAGAAATCATCTTGCTAAATCCATCATGAAGTATAATCACATCTGTGATTGGGTTATATCTGTCTTCAAGTAAACCCAATCAACACAACTATTATTTAAATGTGTGTAGCAACCACAAAAGCTTGTGAGGAAGAAATTGAAGAATCTTGCTGACTTCAGTCAGAAATTGATCAGACATGCAATCAGGATGCAGGCATAGTTATTGGCGATTGGAACTCAAAAGTTGGAAACAAAGAGGAAGGAACGGCAGTTGGGAAATATGGACTTGTGGTAGAAATTAAGCAGGCGATCACATGATAGAATTTTGCAAAGCCAATGACTTGCTCATAGCAAACACTTTTTCTCAACACTACAAAACACATGAACTTCCACAGATGGAATAAATAGAAATCAACTTGACTACATCTGTGGAAGGCAGGATGGAAAAGTTCAACATCAGCATCTAAAGCCAGATCAGGAGCTGACGGTGGGACAGACCATTCATTGCTCATATGTAAACTCAGGAAAAAACTTAAGGAAATTAAAAGAGATCTACAAGGGTTAAAAGATGATGTTGCGTCTATCCCACCTGAATTTTGAGAACAAATCAAGAACAGATTTGATGCATTGAACATTAATGACAGAAGATCTGATGAACTGTGGGAGGACATCAAGACATCCTTCACGAAGAAAGCCAAAGGTCATTAAAATGATAGGGAAGAAAGACCAGATCAAAGTGGATGTCAGAAGCGATTCTGAAACTTGCTCCTAATCATAGCGTAGCTAAAGCAAATAGAAGGAAGGATGACGTGAATGAGCTGAATAGAAAATTTCAAGGGGCAGCTAAAAAAAAAAAGGGAGTCAAACATTATCATGAAATGTGCAAGAACTTGGAA